>JAJOOS010007658.1:0-16286 GCA_029582725.1 Solanum chiquidenum
CACTAGAAATAGATAAAACCTAAAACACCAGGGGGCGGGGAATGCCACAAGAGTGAAATGGCAAGGGAAATTTCAAACCATTACGATTGATAAGGAGTAGCAATTAAGTAAAGGTCACCCTTTCTAGAAGTAGTTATTCCAGACAATTCAGTCAAGTCCAAGTCTCTTGGATCCATTCCAGTAGGAAGTTTCCAATTGAAGTGATAAAGCAATTGAGCCAACGGCAAATAAATATTAGCTAAACCAAACGATATTCCAGGACAAATCCTTCTCCCACCACCAAAGGGAAGAAACTCAAAATTGTTACCAACAAAGTCCATAGAGCACTCTTCAAATCTCTAAGGTTTAAAGCTTATGTATTGTCCCAATATTTTGGATCTCTTCCCAATGACCAAACATTAACCATGACTTTGGTCTTCATAGGGATAGTGTAGCCATTTATTTTAGTTTCTTCTCTACATTCTCTTGGGACCAAAAGTGGAATTGGTGCATGAATTCTCAATGTTTCCTTAATGACTAGTTTCAAGTATTTCAGATCTTCCACATCATTTTCACCGAACTTTACTTTGTTTCTAAAATCTTCTCGCACTTCTGCTTGAGCTTTGGATAATAAAGTTGAATTTTTCAACATTTCAGCCATAGCCCATACAGTTGTTGTTAATGAAGTTTCTGTTCCAGCAGCAAACACGTCCTGCAATTAATGGCCAAGTTACAATATTAATTATTATTTTTGCGATAGTTAAATAAGTAAGAATAAGCATAGTATATATTCAATACTTACAATAATAACAACTTTGATATTGTCGTTGTTGATTGGAAATTGAAGACTTCTATCATTCATAAGTCTTAGAAGGACATCAACCAGATCTTCACCACCTGTTGCATCGTCACATTTGTGAATTGTTCTTCTTGTGCTCTTTGATGACATCCTCAACAATTGAATCTACCTTACGATGGGCATTTAGAAGTTTTTGCTTCGCTCTACTAAAAACATGAAGAAACTTGTATAAAGAGAAGATGTCAGCCACAACAAATCCTTCTGCTAAGCTTCTTACTTCTCTAATTAACTTTATAAATACTTCTTTCTCCTTTATTACTTGCCTAAATGTTGATCTACATGTCATGGAACTGGTGAACCAAATGATCCTTTCTGTAAAATTAACCAGCTCACCAAAAGTAAAACATAGTTGGATAGAGTCAATGAGACGAACAACTTCATCATGCCTGATCGAGATGAATGACTGGACATTCTTTTCACTCAATACTTCTATGATATAAATTTTATGCATTTTGATAATGGATTACGTTCCTAGAGGTTTTGATGATCTCCTCACAAGTGCAGGGACATGGTCCTCTGCAGAGTATGAAAACTCGTCCAGTTGTCAAAGTGTTGTACAGCTGTAAAAGTTGTTCGCGTCAGAAAGTTGGTGAAGCTGCAGAGTACCTCACCAATCAGAAGCAAGGAGGTTGCTTGTACTTTGGACAATAATTCTTCTTGTCTAATATATTTAACTTACAAACAACAAAATCATTCATTCATTCAAAGAGAGAGATTTCCAAGCTTCAAGAACAGCAATGGACCTGATAGAAGTGCTTCGATTTGCTTTATGTACCAGATGTATTTTGTTTGCTTGTAATCGTGCTTACATTATAGGATTCGTTTCGTTGTGATAAGAAACGTTTCAACTTGTGTGAATCATTGTAAGAACTAGGTTAAGGGTAACTTAGTTTCTTACTCTAAAGTCTAAATCATCTAGGAGCTAGTTGATTTAGTAGGCGGTGTGGTATCCGCTTAGCAAAGTCTAAGTTATCTAGGGGTGATAGCTTAGTGGGCAGTGTTATATCTGCTCTGGCTCATCTAAGTAATAGGAGGTATTTCTTAGAGTTGGGATTAGCAGGCTAATCTCGGTTTGTAACTGGCTTTTACTTTTGCTTTTGAAGATTAGTGAAAAGCAGTTTTAAAAGTCCTGGCAGACCAGGTCGTGGTTTTACTCCCTTGAGCAAGGAGATTTCCACGTAAACTCTCTTGTCAATCTTTACCTTTCAGCACTCGTTCTTTACTATTTTAGTTTCAACTGTGTTGAGGACCTGGTCTCATTGATACTGGTGGAAGCATACATTCCAACAAGTGGTATCAGAGCTTAACTTTTCGTTTTAATTAACACCAAGAAAAGAAAAGATCCTGAAGGAATGGCAGCTTCACCCAATATGGAAGAAGGTCAGTCATCTACCATACCACCTCGCTTTAATGGACAATACTATGGGTGGTGGAAGAATCACATGCATGACTATATCAATGCTGAAGACACCGAGCTATGGGTAGGGGTGTGCAAAAACTGAACCGACCGATAAACCGAACCAAAAAAAGTGTTATTGGTTTATTGTTATTGGGTTATTGGGTTAACGGTTATTTAATGGTTTTACAAAAAAAAATTATTGAGTTATCGGTTCGTTATTGATTTTTAATATTGGGTTAACCGATAACCCATTAAGAATATAATAATTTACTATTTTAATTTTTAGTTATACATATATATAATATATTAAACAAGAAATATTAATATAATTAGTAGTATATTAGACTAAAAATATAAAAAAAACCTATGCAATAATTAACACTATTTAACAATTAACTCTCCTCTCTACTTTTAGTTATTTATCCTTTAGGTTTTACTTTTTAGTATTACTTATTTACTTTAGTTAGTTTATAATTGACTAATATTAGCTTTTGCATGATTGTAAATATCTACAATTTGATTAACGTCAAAAATTCAGTTTTTTTTTTTTAAAGTAACGTAAGAACTTCATTTAGTTACCATAAGCATGGCCTCATTTGCTATTGTTTTGACTTTTGTCTATGATTTGGTTTTATATGATTCTCTTTATTGCATAAAGGGGGGCTTGTTTTATATATTATGGTGATCAAAAATTGACCAAGTCTTTGTTGTGATGACCAAAATACAACAAGTTGGTCCTTGTTGTCCCATTTGGAATGATTATTTCGATGTATGCGTATCGTGTCAAATTATTGGATAAGTCATATATTTATTTTGAAAGCATTTTCTTATTGGTTAAACCGAAAACCGAACCGTTAAAGACCTAAAACCGATAAACAAAAAGCCGATAACAAATATCTTATTGATTTTGTTATCGGTTTAGCATATTTAAAAACCGAAAACCGATAAACCGAACTGATAATACTTAAAACCGAACCGACCGATACACACCCCTAGCTGTGGGATGTAATCCTCGACGGACCATACATTCCCACAAAGGAAGTGAAAGACGGAGAACTCACTACAATAGTTGTCAAAACTAGAAAGGAGTACAATAAGATGGACAGGAAAAAGATAGAGAAGAACTATAAAGCAAAGAAGATTCTAGTGTGTGGGATTGGATCCGATAAGTACAACAGAATTTCTGCCTATGAATCAGCCAAAGAGATATGGGACTATCTCCAAACAGCCCATGAGGGAACACAACGAGTAAAAGAGTCTAAGGTCGATATGCTTACGACTCAATACGAGAATTTTTGTATGAAGGAAGGTGAAACTATCTTTGAAATGAACTCAAGATTCACTTCCATCACCAACGAACTAAGGTGCTTAGGTGAGTCCATTCCCTTAAGCAAACAAGTTCGCAAGATTCTCAAGGTTCTTCCCAAGTCAAGGGAAAGTAAAGTTGACGTTGTAACAGAGACAAAAGATCTGAAGACACTTGCCATGGATGAGCTTATTCGAAATCTCCAGACCTACAAGCTGAACAAAAAGCAGGGGACAAGCATGAAGGAGGGAAAGAAGGAGAAATTTGTTGCTCTGAAAACTTCACAAAATGATGCGACTGGGGAGGAGGATGAAATGTCCTATGTTACTAAAAGGTTTCAGAAAATCATCAAAAAACATGACGTCTTTCAAAAGAACGCTTCGACCAGCAAAGCAGCAAACACAAATGACCTTTGTCATAAATGTGGCAAATCTGGTCATTTTATGAGAGACTGTCCCAGCCAGAAGTAGGATACTCAAGACTTCATACCTCACAAGAGGGACCTGGTCCCAGACCATGCTCAGAGAAAAGCTCATGCTGATCAATTGGTAAGAAAAGCCTTGGTTGTTTGGGGAAATGATTCAAGTGAGTCAGAAAAAGATACAAAAAGTCATAAAGATGTTTCAATGTTGGCTATTGAAGATGATGAATCAATCTTCAACTCCATTTTCTCTTTAATGGCTAAATCCAATGATAAAGAGGATCAAAATGAGGTAACTCTTTTCGATCTTAAAGATGATTTAGACTCTCTTCCCATTAAAAATTTGAGAAAACTTGTTGCTCTATTAATTGACTCAGTTGATGAACTGACCTCTAAAAATTTGATGATAAGTGAAAAGTTGAGTCTATGTAAAGATGAAAACTCGATTCTTAATGCTCAAATGTCTGAACTGAGTATCAGGATAGGTATCCTTGAGACTGATAGTCTGGAACCCAGTGAGGGACCTGGTACCAGTAAAGGGGGGAAGCGAAAACTCAGTGACTTTGAGGTTGAACTAGAATAAAAACTTCAGACCTCTGAGTCCAAGTTAGTTGCCTCCTTAGAAAGAAACTCTTGGCTAATGAAGGATCTATGTAAGATCAAGGAAGAACTGAACCACTCTCTAAAATGGACTGACTCTTCTAAAATTCTCATGAACTTAGCAAGTCAACAGTTCAACAGCATAAAAGGATTAGGTTGTAGACAGATAGATCCTCCTTACAATCCACATAGTAAATATGTATCTGTCTCAGACAACCTATTGTGTACCCATTGTGGTAAAAATGGTCATCTGAAAGAGAAGTGTGAGAAGCTGATGAGAATAAAAGAAAGTCAGGAGAAGTTTCTTAAGTCAAGAAAAGTTGTTGAGAAAAAGAAAAGGGTACCTGGTCCTGGTTACCATTTTAGCAAGAACACTTTACCTCCATGGACAGGAAGGTTTCTCATTAAACCTTTTGATAGTTTCTGGGAACTCCGTTTGAAGTGGGTTCCTAAGTCTAATAAGTAATTCATGTGCAGAAGAGAGGGAGCAGTCAATGCTGGAACATGGATAGTGGATACTCAAGGCATATGACTGGAAATACTCTAAATTTCCTCTCTTTGGAAGCACACCAAGGTGGTGGTGTGTCATTTGGCGGTGGAATAAAGGTATTATTCTTGGTATTGGCAAGATAGGAAGAACTGCATATCATTCCATAGACAGTGTACACTATGTGGATGGTCTGAAGTTTAATCTCTTAGTGTGTCTCAAATTTGCGACAAGGGAAATAAAGTCAAAGTTCATGTTTGAAGGGTGTGTGGTTACAAATTGTGCAACTAAGAAAATTGTGATGTCTGCAAAAAGAGTCAAGAATATATATGTTGCTGATCTTGATTCTATTAAAGGAGACAACTTGTCATGTCTGAGTGCTCAAACTGATGATGCAAATATTTGGCATAGACGACTGGGTCATGTAAGTACCTCTTTACTTAACAAGATTGTTGCAGGGGACCTCGTCCGCGGATTACCAAAGCTGAAATTTTCAAATGATAAAGTACGTGATGCCTGTGAAAAAGGGAAACTAACACGATCATCCTTCAAGGCTAAGAAGGGAGTGAGCACAACCAGACCTTTGGAGCTTCTCCACATGGATCTATGTGGACCTGTCAGAATTCAAAGCGAAGGAGGTAAGAAGTATATTCTTGTAGTTGTTGATGATTTCTCCAGGTACACTTGGAATATGTTTCTAAGGAAAAAGGATGAAACTGCTGGAATTCTGATCACCTTTGCCAAAGCTTTTCAACTAAAGGTCAACTCCAAAATTGCAAGTATCCGGTCTGATCATGGCACAGAGTTTGAAAACTCTCATTTTGAAAGTTTTTGTGTTGAAAACATAATCAATCACAACTTCTCTGCACCAAGAACTCCTCAGCAAAATGAAGTGGTTGAAAGGAAGAACAGGACATTGGTTGATATTGCAAGAACTACGCTAATTGACTAGGTCTTGCCATGAACTTCTGGGCAGAAGCTTTCAACACAGCATGTTATGTCACAAATAGATGCCTTATCAGGTCTATGTTGAAGAAGACTCCTTATGAATTGTTGAACAACATAAAGCCTTCAATTGCCCACCTTAAGCCATTTGGATACAAAGTTTTGAACTAAATAATGGAAATGATGATCTGGGTAAGTTTGATGCCAAGAGTGATTAAGGGGTGCTTGTGGGATACTATTCCACTAACAAAGCATATAGAGTGTTCAACAAAAAGAACTATTTGTGTTGAAGAGAGCATTCATGTGACATTTGATGAATCTGAGAAAAATAATGATCACATAGAAGACAATGAGATTGAGGAGCTGATCAAGGAAAGAGAAGACAAGGACAGCCTAAACCCTTAAAACAAACAAGTCACAAAGGAAATTGATGCTAATCTCACAGGAGTACCTGGTCCCTCTGATACTACTCAGGAGGTTCCACCTAAAAATCATGAAGATAATGATGTTGAATCTGATGCTGAAACTGAAGTAGAGTCAGTCAGAAAGTCAGAATGGAAACATCAATCCTCACATCCATTGGACAATCTGATTTCCCCACTTGACTCTGGAATTCAAACTAGATCCAGAACAATAAATCTAGTTGCTTATTCAACCTTTATGTCATCTATTGAACCAAAGAGCATCAAGGATGCTTTACAGGATACAGACTAGGTAACATCCATGCAGGAGGAACTCAATCAGTTTAAGAGGAGCAGAGTTTGGCACCTGGTCCCCGACCCCTCACCAAAACTTTCATTGGGACTAGGTGGGTTTTCAGAAACAAGCTTGATGAGCATGAAACCATTACAAGAAACAAGCCAAGGCTTGTAGTGCAGGGTTACAACCAAGAGGAAAGGAGGTGTTGATTGTGCATGTTTATGTGGATGATATCATTTTTGGAGCCACTACATATTTACTTTGCAAGGAATTTGCTGATCTAATGAGCAGTGAGTTTGAAATGAGCATGACGGGAAAACTCACTTTCTTCTTAGGCCTGCAAATCAAACAGTCCGTTCAGGATACCTCTATATGTCAATAGAAATACATCAAGGAACTGCTTCGAAAGTTCAATCTGATTGAGGAAAAAGTTCTTGACACTCCCATGAGCACAAGTGTGAAGCTTGACTTAGATGAAGATGGAGTTGAGATGCTGACTATGCAGGCTTTCTTGTAGATCGAAAGAGTACATCAGGCATGGCACATTTTCTTGGATAATCACTGATTTTCTGAGGGACAATGTTGAAAAACAGAATGTGGTGATGAAGTTCTGCAAGACTGAAGATCAGCTGGCTGACATTTTTACAAAGGCTCTAAGCAAAGAATCATTTATCAAAAATAGGATGAGTCTGGGGATGCACAAAATCACATGATTCCTTAACAATATTGCACAAAAATCCTTCTTATTGGTTATGTTAAGGAGGGCAGGTATCTATACTTGTTTTAATGTTTGTCATAAAAAAAATCACTTCTGGTACCTTAATGCAGGTATACACTCATGGTGTGTCTAGCTGAAGGGAGGATTTAATCACACTGGTAGAGTTACAAACTGACAGGAGGACCTGGTCCTCCTGAGGTTAGTATCACTTACGCTACACTGTCTGTATGTCAACATCACTGCCCCGTGTCCCTCACCCATTCATCGCGTCAGTTTCAGACGACTTTTCGCTTTTAAACCAAAAGTCGCCACTATTGGGAACCCGATGTCTTTTTGATTTTAAATACTACTTCTCTTAGTGAATTAATTACAAAATCTCTTCAAACAATTCTTATTGAAATTCACTAATCCCCTCTCCAAAGCTTTTCTCTCTTTTTCTCAAAATGCCTAACTTTAACTCTTCTTCAAAGATCCCTATCTCCCAAGAAATTGAAAACCCTAGTTCATTCAACTTCTCCTTTCCTACTCCAGAAGGTTGCAAAGAAATCTCCTGTGAAAAGGGAGAAAGTTAGAAAACATGAGGCTGGAAATTAAAACTCGTAAAGGGACCAGGTCCTAGGGTGCAAATCTCTAAGAACACGATGTGGAAGTCCACCAGCTAGGTGATGTATACTTCCTATAAAAGGAAGTTTCCATGGCCTTGGAGGCAATCTTTTGGTTTGGCTACTATTTGAGTATTTTTTCCATTTCCTTAACAAAAAGAGGAAAGATAGGAAAAGGAAAATGGAAACCAATTGCATTTTGGGATATTTGATTCTTCAAACCCCAATTGAGTGTGCTATTTTATAAGCTTCTCCTTTTGCAACAAGAGGGACATGTAAATAATAACCACATATTTTTTCAGTAACTTTTGTTGGTCAACATCTTATCCAAGACTTTGTTTACTATTTTCTCTGTCTCAATTTATGTTATATAGGTTAAATTTCGAGAGTTAAACTTTACAATTTTAATTGTGAATTCAAACTTGAAAGTGTATGTATAGATTATATCACTTATATGGGGCAAATTAGGATTCAATGACTTTGGCGTACTTTGTACCTATGGCAAATAGAGGAAATAATTAAATTACTATTAATAAATATTAAAAATAAGAAAAAAAAAATTTATCTCTTGGAAGAGTCTTTTAAAGAATGGCAAAAAGTTCAATCAAATTTTTTAAAGGCGCTAAAAAGTATTATCCCAAAAAAAGTTAAATTGAATTATTGATGTTACATTTACAAAAAAAAAAATAATAAGAGCCAGTTTGTTGTTATTCTTACATCTACTTTTACAACTTCACCATGTAGAAGTAGGGGCAACACATTTACCGACAACTATAACATTTAAAAGCCCAAATTATATTTCATTTATTTTAATTTATTAAGAAAGTACTTTTATATGTTCAAGGACTTGTACGTGGTCTACTCACAATAGTACTTTTTAACTATGTCCTTGTTAGTTGATGCAATTTATCTATCGATGTGATTATGCACCAATTGCCAAAAATCTTAGGTTATCCTAATCATGTGTTATCGCGATCGACGATGACCAGCCATCTACGGTGGTTGGTTAGGCGATTCATATTAATTCTTTAACCCATTTCCCTCTCATCAATCCATCACTGCCCATTAATCCTATAGTTTTGCCTAAATCAGTGATTAGTTCAATCCTCTATAATCATTTAAAATTTATTAGATAAAATTCATAAAATGTTTTGGGTTATGTTGAATTGAAGATATATTAATTCAAACAAATATTGTGGAGATTAATGTAGTTGGATTAGTTATTTAACTCCAATAAATATGAATTCAATTAAAGTTCAATTTCATTGAACTAGTCCAATGATCGTTTGAGCTTTCAATAGATGAGCCTAATTTGCTAAGCCGAATAAATCATCTTATTCTAGCGGCCTAATTTGGTGTCACGTGTCAAATAACGTTGCATGCCAAGTCAAATGAAGAAGTCAATACCATCATGTCTCATGTCAAAAATGACACAGAATGTCAAGTCAAATTAGAGGTCAATAAAAATGTCATGTGTCTACAAGTAATATATTCCGACTAATCAAATATTGTCATTTCACTTAAATCTTATTGACAGAAGGAAACTTGTCTTCATCATGTCACTCAAATCTAATTGGTCTGAGGAAGTTTATCCTTATCACAACTCTTCTATTCTACAACTATAAATAGTGGTCCTTATAATTTAGAAAAGACATTAGAATTCTGACAAGAAGCAAGAGAGAACTCGTGGATCAAAAGTCGCGGATTTCTCTACATGTTCAAGCATTCAAGTTCAGGAAACAACTCAAGATCAAGACCACCATATTCAAGAACAAGTTCAAAAGCCCTTGAATTCAAGTACAAGTCAAGATCAAGCTCAAAGGCCCTTTGATCCAAAGTGCAAGTAAAGATTCAAAAACAAGCTCAAAAGCTCTTGAATTCAATGACAAGTCAAGATCAAGATCAAGTTCATCAAGATTCAAGATCAAGCTCACAAACCCTTAAATTCAAATTTGAAAAGACGAATAAGAGGATTCATAGAGATTGTAACACACATGTTTGAAATAAAATACTACAACTGTTGCGATGGTTTTTAGTCTTGATTATTCTTTTCTCAACGCAGATTTTATATTACACCCTCATCTTTCAGAGTAAAAATATCAATATCGATTTGATCCCAATTAAATAGATTAATTATATTGCTAGTATACGGATTGTGAAGTGATGGATTGAACTGAAGTTTCACGAACACAATAGAGAATTTACAATATGCAGTCATTGGTAAATTTTCCTATGGTTTGCCTAATCTTGTGGATCTAGGAAAATACAATGTGATATAAAGGTTATTGTCAAATTGGCTTCTTTAGAAACAAATATATACTTATGTTGCTATGCGCTTTGATCTAATGGAAGATTTTGTGAATATAATGTCTAAGAGTACCTATTATATTAAGGTCAATGATTGTCTATCATATTAAATTAAATGAGACCATTGATATATGACTCAAGATTTAGAATAGATGAGGAAACACCCCAAGTCATGGTCTGAATTTCTTTTCCCAATCTTATGCCTACTTTTTTTGTCGAAGAAGCTATGTTCACATTAACATTGGTTGTAGGAAAACCTCTTTATTTGGACATAATAATTATTAATAAAATTCGACCTAATTGTGCTAGGATCAAGATACAAGTAGAATTGATTGTGAAACTACTAAATTATGTCAAGATGGAGATTGTAGATGAAATTACTAGAGTAATTCGCAGTGACAATGTTAAGATACAATACAATATGTTACCAAAGAATTTTTCACTTTTATTGAGAGTGAAAAATTATTGTTTGGCCATGAAAATTCTATATACAATTTGAAGTTGTATTTGAATTTTAAGGAAAGCACCAAAAAACCTTGTTTTTTTTACTTTTATCACTATTTTTCTTTTTTCTTCCAAATTTATCCTAATTTAATCTGTTTTCTTAAAATGATCCTATTTAAATTGTATTTTATGTTTAAATCATATCTCATCTTCTTCTTTTTTTAGGAAAAGTACATCCAAAAAAACAAATATTATTTGCAAATATTATAACTAAATATAACTCCATCTTTAACTTCAACTTCAACTTCAAAATTTTCAAAAACATTAAATAAAATATTATAAATCATCTCATTAATTATTAATTAGATATTAAATAATTTATTATTTCTAAGCTAGCTGAATATCATAAAAAAAAATGGAAAAATATGAGAAATCACATTACATTATTTATCATAGTCAACCATTAAATTTGTTTTAAGACCTTTCCAAACTAGATCGTTGTTTTAAGAAGTCCAAGAAAATTTTTAAATATATTATCCAACTAAATGTGAAATTAAAGACATTAAAGAAAATAAAAGATAAAGACCCTCATTTTCATAAATTAATTTCTTAAAATTCTTGTCACTTCATTTGCCTATATTGAATGAAGATGGTTTTTGCAAATTTATAAATACAAATCTTCTATATATATATATATATAATAAAGGAGAAACATAGACAAGGTGATGTGGCACCTTTCTATGACTTCCATTGTTATTTATCTTTTTTTTTTCCTTTTTTGGCATTTTAAAATAAATAAATTAATTATTGTATTGTAAAAGTAATTAATTAATTAATTACAAATAAATATTTTATTAATGGATGAACATTTACAACAAAAACTCTTCACATTTTTTTATTTGTTTGTCTCAATTCTAATAAAAAAATGATAATATTTTCTTATATTTAAAATATTTTAAATTTATTCACAAGGAGTTATTATTCATGACTTACCTCTCTTTAATTTTAACTTTTAATAATATTCATAACTCCCATAATTTTTATGTTCATAACCTCCAAACTTAAATTTGTAAGTTTATGATGTCTTATGGTATTCCCCTATTTTTGCCTATAAATTCATATTTAGTTTCATGAAGATTCACATTCAAGATTACCCTTTCTCTTCTTCATCATATTGATTTGTGAATGAACTAACATGTAAGAAAAAAGAAGTACATGAAGGTAAGAAATATTTCATTCTCAAGTCTTGATTTTTTCATTTCCTTTATTTTGTCTATATAAATTCATATTTGATTTGTGAATGAACTAACATGTAACAAAAAAGAAGTACATGAAGGTAAGAAATATTTCATTCTCAAGTCTTTATTTTTTCATTTGTAAAATTTTGTCTATATAAATTCATATTTAGTTTTATGAAGATTCACATTTAAAATTATCATTTCTCTTCTTCATATTTGTTTGTGAATTATCTAACATGTAACAAAAAAAGAAGTACATGAAGGTAAGATATATTTCATTCTCAAGTCTTTATTTTTATTTTTATGTTCTTGGACATGCTTTTTTAATAGTTTGTTTATATATGTATTATATATCATTCACCAAGCAAGTATAATAAAAAAATGCCTTTGTAATTCTTAAAAATGTGTTGTCAATGTCACACCCCTATTTTTTTCCAAATCAATGATTGTTTTGAAAAAGAAGAAGAGTTTTTTCAATTAAAGTGACATTTTGAAAACAAATTATTTTATTATTCAGAGTCGTCACTTGAAATTGAGTTTTGGTGTTCCAAGTCATCTTATTTGAATCCCTAATAAAAAGAAAGTTGACTATTTATTTTATTGGTCCGCAAACTAGAAGTCTAGGTAAGAAATTTTGTTGACTGAGGGGAAGGTGTCAGGCACCCCTCGAGTCCCGTGGTTCTAGCACGGTCGCTTTGTTGACTTATATATGATTTGGCTTAGTTTTGGATATATTATGTTTATGAGCCTAACAATTTACTTATATCCCGCCTTCTTTGATTTATTTTAAACTTACCTTTAAAATTGTCTTGTTTTTATTAGTGTGTGGTGTATTGGTAGCAGCGCTTTCCAACCTTGCAACAAATTATTTTGTTTATTAATATGTAAAGACTAAAATTGGTTTTGTGCTCTTTGGATCCTAATATTAGCCTATTATTATCATTATCGATCTAATCATGTTACTATTATTTAATTGAATAAAATCTAATTATTAAAATAAAAAAAATTCAAAATAAACCAATTAATTGAAAACTTTTTAATATTTCGCATTAAAAGGAATGCGAAGAGAGTTGTAGATTTGATTTTTTATTTATATTTCAATTCTTCTAATAAAACAATAAACATAATTTTACTAAGTATACAAAGTGGGGAAAGTAACTTAACTTATTAGAACTAAATTTCATCTAAATATTATTAACTACATAGCATAGAATATTAAGCTTCATATTTTAAATTAAAAACAAGATAAAAATGAGACTTTTAAGCGTGCAAGAAACAATTACATGTTATACAAATTTTACTCTAAATTGAATGATATAAAATTCTCAATCTATTTCATATCATAATTCAAAAATTAAACACTCATAAAGTTGAGCAGCTTTATAACATTGGAATCACATCTTGTGTAATTATGAAATTAAATAATATAATGAAGATCAAGTGTTACCTATTGTGAAAATTAATTCACAAAGAAAAGACCACAATAGAAACCACGAATTCAGAACCACGAAAGCAAACCTCTAACTCAACTTTTACTCTGTTATTTTTATTTTCTTGTATATGTATGTGTTGTCTGTAGTAGAAAAGATGAATGAATTTTTGTATGTGTGGGTGGGTGGATTTGGTTTTGTAGTGTTTTCTTTGTGTTGCTGAATTTTTCTTTCTTTTTTTTTCTGCGCGAGTGTGTGTGTTGGTATTATATAGGGGGGTGTAGAATGATTTTTTTTTCCGTCTGTCTCTGTTAATATGTTAATATAGTAGTGCATGTGTGTGTAAACGTGTGTGTGGGTGTGTAGTGTGGTGAGGGAATGTGGAGTGTAGTTGCTGATGTATGGTAGGAAATGGGGAGGGAGGTGGGGTAGTGTAGGTGTATGAAGTGGGGTAGTGTAGGTTAGTAATTATTTTTATTTAAATTATATATAGAATATACAAATATTACTCCCTCTCTTTGCACTAATCAAATATAAGAAAATTTAAATAATTAATTTTAAAATGTAATTAAGAAATACTAGTTTATTTATTAAAAGAAAACATATATTTTTTGTAGTTTTCAAATTTTTTAAAATAAACTTACTAAAATACGATGAAAAGTAAAATATTTAATGTAGACTTAGAAGAAATATTTAAGGAATAAAAATGGTGTAAAACCTTATGTTCGATCAAAAATTACGTGTCTACAGTTTACTCCTCTTTGACTGAAAACACAAAGAGATTTCAGACAAAGAAGTAGATAATGTGACAGTTTTGACCGGACTTATATTTGAAGGGAAAATTTGTGCGACCGAGTTTTGATTTTGGACATCCTATATATTCCGGGTTATAAGGGAATCAGGTATGTAGTTCAAGGAGATGAGGCGATGAGTTGGAAGTTAAGTGAGGTTCCATCGAGGCTCCAGGTCGCGGCTCCTATCCTTACATAAAAAAAATGAAAGCTAATAGTCAAAAGGAAAATAAAAGTCACCTTTTGGTAGCTGAAATATACGATATACATGGAAAGGAAGACATGAAGGATGTTGATTATCCAAAGAGGAAGAGTCCAGAACTTGGTGTTGAAGAACACCATCGGAAACATTCTCAAGTGAACTTGGTGTTGATGGGCTATTTGGGCCAGACATGTGATTCTTTTTGTAAGTTTATTTTGGCCTTTTTAAGGCAGTAATAAAATGGACTGCATGTCCAAATTAATTTTTTTTTTTAAAAAGAAAAAAAAAGGAAAATAAAAGTTCAAGCTCCTAACTATGCAGCTTCTCTTGAGTCTACACTTGAGTCTTGACTTTCAGACATCACTTTGAATTTTTTGGGTGAGTATCTTGATCTTGAATTGAATTTGATGCTTTATTTGTCACTTTGAGTGAGCTTTTGGCACTCTTCAGAATGACAATTGAAAATGTTCTTAAATGCCTGTTTGTTTTGTTGATCAATAGCTGAATAGAAATAGATGTCAGGAAGTCGGACTGTTACATGCACTAAAGAAGTTGATTCTGGTTATCATGGGGATTGATCATTCTGAAAAGAGTTGAAACTTTGTTCTTGAATTTCAAATCCTTGTTTCGCTTGAAGAAACATGAAATCCATCACAAACAAAAGAAATAAACAAAAATTTTGCCCCAGTTTTTACTGATTTTTTTTTTTTGAGTTATTAGCAAATGTGAATTTAAAAAAATAAAAAAAATAAACTCAAACTAGGAAGTATTTATCCTAGGAGAAAAAAATAATTAACGATCTCAGACTAGAAAATATTTATCCTAGGAGAAAGTAACCAAATCTCATTATGTAGGAGGTCCTACTAATCCCAATATGTAGGAGGTCCTACTAATCCCAATATGTAGGAGGGTCATGCTAAACTAAATCTCATTATGTAGGAGGGTCCTACTAATTCCATTATGTAAGAGAGTCCTGCTAAACTAAATCTCATTATATAGGAGGGTCCAGCTAATCCCATTATGTAGGAGGGTGGTCCAGCTAAACTAAATCTCATTGTGTAGGAGGGTCCTACTAAACTAAATCTCATTGTGTAAGAGGGTCATGTGATGTGAGGCTAAAAATACATATTTTTAATTATTATTTCCTCACATTTATTATTTATATTTGTCCTTTATGAGTATAAAATTTATGAATTGTGCTAAATTGTGTATTTTATTTGTAGAATTAAATTGATGAAAAATGAAGAAGTTTGGAGCTAAATCGAATTAAAGATGGAAAATTGAAGAAGGAAATCAAGCAGACAGCTTAATAGATTAAATAAAATAAAATAATATATTTATATATATAAGGAAATGGCGGCTGCAAATTGATGAATTTCAATTGTTATGTTTGTTGTACACGTGGCAAGTAGTGAAGCTGTCACAAGTTTGAGGCAGCGTACGCTTTCAGCAACACGAAATAAAAGAGATGGAAATTCCAGAATCATGAGGACAGTTTCAAGAAAAAGAAAAGGAATTCAATTCCTTTTGGTTTTGGATTCCTAATTTAATGTGGACTCAATTATTTTATTTAGGGTTTCTATATCTATAAATAGGGCATGAAAAATTATTCTTGAAAGAGAGCCAAGAACCAAGATACAAGACACAATATAAATTTTCCTCCAGCTTAGGAACTTTGGAAGAGCCGTCGTGAAGGCCGGAGAATTGTGGTTTATTCTTTCTTCTCCTTTATTATTTATTTGTATTCGTGATTTATAAAATATAGTTTAGCTATTGTTCTTAACTTTTTATGATTAACACAAACATATTTATTTTAATAAATTTTGATTGTGTTCTTGAGATAATGAGTAGCTAACTTT
>JAJOOS010007662.1:0-20624 GCA_029582725.1 Solanum chiquidenum
ACAACCGAAAGTCTAATGATCTTTTACAAATTAGAGAATGTTGTCATGAAGACTCTGGTAAATGTTGACCTCAACATATCGACATAGTCATTTCTCATGAAGCTTCAAATGTTTCGTGAAAGATCAACTACGAAGAAAAAAAAATTGCTTCACAAATACTTCAAAGCTTGTCTTTACAAGTTCGACAAATCGAGCACCCGAACAAGCCTCGAAGCAGGGGGCATTTGTAGACAGTGAAGTTTTATTGATAAATCCATACTAAATTTGGATTAAAGCTTAAATTCATGATATGTTGACCAAGTTAAATTACTGGTTAATAAAGTCGAATTAATATTTAAGTCAAAATTATATGACTTAAATCAAGTCCAAATTACATTTGGACCAAGTCCATTAAGTTGACAAGATGAGCCCAACTCATGTTCTTCAGGCCCAGGGGTCAAAATTGCTCAGACCAAAATACCCATAAAGCCCTAGCTCAAGCCTATATAAAAAGGTCTTCATAAGACCAAAAGAGGAGATATATACACACATATATACACACATAAATACATAGTTGCTCTTCAGTGGTGTTCTGCAAGTCTTCCGCATACAAAGAAGTCTTCGCTCCAAGTGTTGAGCCGCAAGTATTCCGCCAAATCAAGAACAATTGTGAAGAAAAGAATTAGGAGATTACATATCTTTTTAAGAGATTTTATAAAGATTGTAACATTCGCATTAATTCAAATACAAATATTATTATTTGCTTGCTATTTTTCCTTTCCTGTTTATTGTATTTCAGAATTGAAACTTTAGACGCCTACAACTGTGACTTTGCATACAGAGTAGTGCTAGGGTACGCTACCACCATCACTATGGCCGCCATTCTTTCTCAATTGTTACTAGAATAATGAAGCTGGATAATAGGTCCTGCCTTGTTCTCCCAGATTCCAGAGCAGTTCCCGATTCGAACTTGGGTCAGACCACAGAAGAATGATGGGTCAGATTTATACCCGTTTGGCCATAGAGGTGTTAAGTCAGGGGTGGACCCACATGCACCCATGAGGGTGCACGTGCACCCGATAACTTTTTTAAAAAAAGTTATATCTATATGTATAGACAGTTGATAAAATGAATATATGTATTTAGTTGTGCACCTTAACAAAAAAAGGTTGTTGTGGGTGCACTGGTCAAATGCGCTAACTCACTGTGTGATTGCGCGAGATCGATTCCCGGCCAAGGCAACACTATTTTAACTTTTAAATTCAGTCTTTTCTCTTTTAAAAAAAACTTTTTAAAAATTACTTTTACTAAAACTCGTTTTTGCCACCTCATCTATCCCCACCCCGTTCTTAATCACCCTTTCATTCCTTTCTTAATTGAATTTAAAAACAAATAAAAACCCTATCACAATTCTAAACAAAATAAGACTAATTTTCCCTAGCACAATTCTAAACAAAATATAATACTGCTAGAACATCTATAACTTACAAGTATTCTTCCCTGCATAATTGAAGTCTACTCCTATTATATCTGCATAAATTGATAAGTTCTTATTTATAAGCTTATTTTTTTTGCAATAATATGTTGTTGATTCTTATGATTTGAGATGGATAGATTTTTGACGAAAAATAATTCTTCTCAACCAAGTGCTAGTTTTAGAGACAATTCTTTGCGTTTTATAGATGAGTTTGATTTATAGTCACTTAAACCGGATCCTGAAGAAAGAATATTCATTGATAAATATAGCCCTAGATATGAGATGAAGTGAGAAAACACTATATTCAACAAGGGTCTTGTCACTCCTAGCATTAAGAGTTTTTATGACGGTGTTGTCTAGTCTAGCTCTCACTCATCTCGACTAATTCCATCGGATATCTATCACATCTTACCAACATTAGTACTAGATATCTCTGTTCACCAATAAAAAAAAAGATACTTCTTTCATTCACTTTTACTTGTTTATTTTGAACTTTGTAATTTTTTAAGAAATAATAATTAAAAATATTTTATAATAATATTCTTATTTAATTAATATATAATATTAAGTCTAGTTAATAATTTGGAGAGTAAGTAATTTATATTGAGGTCAATATTTAAATAATGTCGTCATTTTTGGATATTAATAAAGCACTCAAAATTTATCATATTTACGAAATTATATTGCGCAAAAAAAAAAAGAACTGATCAATATGTACCAAAAATACTTTTTAAAATGGTAAGTAGGATCCAGCACATTCCAAAAATTACTTTAAAAAATGGTAAGTACACAGAATCTAGAAGGATGGAGCACAAAATTAAATATTTCGAGATTTGTAGCTATTTTAACTTGGTAGCTAATTTAATTCAAGTAAATCTAAAATAAAAATAATTTTGATTTTGTTGAAAACTTTGCCTATAAATAAAGATCATTTCTTTCTCATTTTTTAATCAATCTTATATCATTTATTTGTGCGTGTTTAAAGTGCAAGATGAATGTCTCTGATGATTGATGATAGAAATGACTAAATTTGAGATCATGAAAGTGAAGTGCATGAAGAAAAATTATCGTCCCTAACATTTAAAAAAATGGTAAATTTCTCTCTTCATATCATTCTATAATTGGGGCATATCATTTTCCCCTTGCCTATAAATAAATAAAAAAATCTCATTTTTTACATCAATATTATATTATTTGTTTGCGAGTATTGTTAGGACAAATTCAATATTAAAGAGAATAATGAATGCCCCAATTGTATGGTGATTGACCATAGAATTAATTAATTTTTAAGATCTTGAAGGTGAAGGACATGAAAAAACAAACAAATATGGTCCTCCATCTTTAAAACGATTCAAAACTAGTCAATTATCGTCTTCTATCACTTTATAATTGGGTTTGGGGAATCATTACTCCCTATGCATTGAATTCATATCCTCTATTAACAAGGAAATCACAAAGCGAGACTTACGGTATAATCATTTTTAGACGGATTTTGATTTTTATTTCATTATTAGATAAGTTCAATTATTTTTTGTTCATTCAAAAAATGAGATTTTTCATAATTCAATTTTGATAGGTTACACTAGCAACAACATAAGATGGATGTAGAGAATCAAGAATAGTCACTAAACTTATTAATACATCTAAAAAACAATGTGTGACATAAGTTTGATGTTACAAAATACATTTGTTAAAGACTTAACGAAGAAAGAAGTTTAATAAACTTTTTAAGGACTTAACCTTTCTGCATTTGATATTTACATCAACTTTATAATACATGATACGTTTATACCTACACTCTTATCACTGAATCACAATTAATATATATTTTTATCTTAATTTTAAAACTTAATAGTAATAATAATAAATTAATGTAATTTAATATAGTTATTGAGTGTATGCAAGTTTTTATCGATTCCAAACTCTTATTTTGAGATCAAGTCATCTGGTCTAAGTTATAAACCATAAAACTATTAGATTAGCGCAAGTTTTAAACTAATAACATTTTTAGTTCGTAATTTGTGAATTAAATTTCGTAATGTAATTGAAAATTTAAATATATAACTCCTATATTTTAAGAAATAAAATTTACACATTTAAACTTTTATAAAAATTATAATAATTTAAAAGTATATATAAAGATTACTGTCAATAAAAACTCATATATCTCAAAATCAGAACATCATTTTATAAATTGAAATAGAAGAAATAATAAATTTTAAACAAATAGTACTTATTTAGATTTAAAAAAAATTGATGACAAGGGAAATCCGCAGTTGTTATCCTTTGGGCGCGCACAGGGTAAGACCCCCGCTCCTATGCAATAGCTCGCAAACCACATAGGAGAGGTAACCTGCACTAGGAAAGTCCGGTGCGACGAGCTCGACCCAGAAGGCAAACCCCTTGCTTTCACTGGCAAGGGGTTTCGAACTTGAGACCTCCAACATGGAAGTCCCAAGCACAAACCACTGGACCACCCCGAAGGGTCATATATAGATAATTTTTGTCACGCCCTGAGCCTACACCCTAGGCGGGACTGACACTCGAGAACCATTGTTGGCCTCAAGCGAACCCTTGGTCTGATTTAACTCTTAGCGGAAGACTTAACTCATAATAAAAGAAAGTATTAAAAGAAAATCATACTAAATTGTCTCAATGAATAACATAGAATGTTTTAAAGATCACATTCAATTGGCTAAAAAGGGCAACTCAAGATTCAACATAAGTCAATAACAAGATAATGACAAATGAACTAACTAGTTATCTATGAAGCCTCTAAAACTGTGAGGGATGTAAGGACAAGACCCCCGATCATCCTAACAACTGAAAACTACTAAAGCAATGTAAATAGGGATCCTTTGGAAAGCAAAGAGGCTCACCACAAGACTATGAATGCTCAACTGGATCAACGAAGCGTTGGATGATGATCCTGGTTACCTGCATCTGCATCATAACAACGATGCAGGCAAAATGGCGTCAGCACATTGAATGTACGAGCATGCGATGAGAATTTTAAAACAAGACATAAGCTTGAAAGGAACTGAAAGAACAAGCCTGGTCTCAACTCATCTCATTTCAATATAAAGAAGTATAAATAAGTGCAGTATAAAGGAAAGCTTTGAAACATGGATAGCAACTCTGTGTATTTAGAAATATAATAGTAACTCTGTAAGTATACAAATATACAATATAAACTCTGAATGTATATAAAAATACAAGTAACTATGTGTATATAATAATACAATATACTTATGTGGGAGTTACAATATAAAGCATATTTATATAATTGGATGTGATCAAATTTTAATTAGAATTTAACTTATAAACAGTTTAAGAAATTATCAATTATATAGATAAAAAAAAAAGCTTAAAAAACATTTACTTATAAGTTAATTTGATTAATTTTTGTTTCTTAATTTACGCAGAATGTCGACATGGCACAGCTTGCAAAATTCGAAGGAACAAAGCGCCTCTTATTGCAGGTTTTTTTTTTTAAAAAAAGATTTTTTTATTTGGCTATCAGTTGTTTCAATTGATCAGCTGAATATAATGATAAAATATTTTTATTAGATATATTACATTTAAATTTTGAAAAAAACTTGCGTGTGTTCTCAAATATCTATTAGGACAACATAAAATATTTTATCTCATTCAATTATATGCATAAGTCTGAATTGAAATATGCCGGAGGTTTTATAGCTTTTTGAGGTTAACATATATAATCAAAAGAGATAACATATTTCAAGTGATTAACAATTATTTACCTAATGGACAATCGAGAATACGAGCAAAAGTTTTCTCAAAACTTGAATTAAAAATATCTATTTAGAAATATTTTATCATGTGTTCAGACGTTCATCATGAATCGGAAGTCGGAACAAGCCTTAGTTCGAGTGTATTATAATTAGTGCTAACATGTATATTTTTTTTGGTTTCATTTTCAGTTGCTGTTATATCAGTGCTTCTCGTGCTCTTAGGTGGAATTTTAGTCCACAGACGTTACCTAATAAAAAGAAGAACAATAAGGTTACTTGTCAAAGAAAGAGAAGAAATATTAAGTGCAAATACAAGTGGAAAATCAGCCAAAGTTTCCTCTGGCAAAGAAATCAAAAAATCAAAAAATATTTTTGCCAAAGAAAACCTTGTGGATTTGGTGAAGTATTTAAAGGCAATTTAGATGATGGTACTATAGTTGCAGTTAAAAGAGCGAAACCGGGTAATGCTAAGGGCACGTTACAAGTCCTTAATGGTTGAGGCATCTCGTGATCTCTCAACAAACCGCCGATGGACTCGCGTACCTACACTCGTTGGCCGTTCCGTCGAATTATCATCGCGATGTTAAATCAGAGTAATATTTTACTAGACGATAAGCTCGATGCTAAGGTTTCGGACTTTTGACTATCGAGATTAGTCGAGCTGAGCGAACGTGACAACACTCATATCAACACATCCGCTCAGGGTACATTGGGGTACCTCGATCCTGAATACTATCTAAACCTTCACCTGACAGATAGGAGTGACGTTTATAATTTTGGAGTCGTGCTTCTAGAACTTTTGATGTCTAAAAAGGCGATCAATTTCAATAGAGACGAGGAAAATGTGAATTTGGTTATGTACATGAAGAGGATCATGGATGGAGAAAAAATGATGGATGTACGTAATTGACCCTTTTATAAAGATGGGGCAAGTAAAGTGGAACTTGAGACAATTAAGGCTGTAGAGAACTTAGCATCAGCTTGTTTAGATGAAAAGAGGCAAAATAGGCAATCAATGAAAGAAGTATCTGATGAACTTGAGTATGTTATTGGTATTGTTAGTGGCCAGGCTTCAAGAAGTTAGATTGATTATTGTAATTTTTGGTTTAATTAATAGAATATGGTGTCACCTTTGATTTTGTTACAAGCTATTTTTGTTTTTTAATTACATATGCACAACACTAATCTTTTTCTTCTATATATTTGTTTGATCTAAATTTGAAATGCTTTCATTTTTAATGAAGACTCAAAGGTATTGCCTAGTGATCAACGGTGTGGATTGAGCTTCATGAGTTTTCAAGTTTGAAGTCCAATAAAAATAAGAATGCTAGGTGAATTTTTTTCATCTGTCTGAACCTTAGTGGTCATAGATATCAAGTAATTGTGGTTAGTGGGAGGTAGCAAATACCACATAATCGTAATGTGTGGAAATTGGTCCGATTATAAAAAAAAAAGTTGTGGATTGAGCTTCATGAGTTTTCAAGTTTGAAGTCCAATAAAGATAAAAATGCTAGGTGATTCCTTTTCATCTATCTGAATCTTAGTGGACTACCACATAACATTTAAAAAAACAAAAATACCACATAACATTAATCGTAATGTGTGGAAGTTGGTCCAAATACCTCAATTATAAAAAAAAAGTTCACATGTTTAAGTTACCCACAGCAGGTTTTGGTAATAAGTTTTGATCATAAAGACTTTAAGCAGATGAGTTATTAATTGTTAAAATGAAAGAAGCGATGAAATATTTAGATTAAAAAGATCTTTAAAAATTAAAAAAATAATGGCCCATGTAGGTCTCAAACCTGCGACTAGGGTTGTTCATGGTTATGGTTATAAAACCAAACCTAATCGTAATCCGAATCAAACCGATATTTGGTTTGATTTGGTTTTAAATTTTGAAAAACCGATAATATATTATTTGATTTTGGTTTTACTAAAAATTAATCGCAAAAATAACCAAATCGAACCGAGAAGTTATATATATAAATTTTATAATTATTTATAAATAAAATATAAGTATTTTGATAAATTTTAATTAACTTAAGTCCTTAATTGTACTATTTTCTGAAGCCCAACACTTAAATTTTAGCCCAACTATTAAAACCTTAAGTCTAAATCCTCAATATTCATTACTTTAAAGATCACACTTTCTCTGTTCTTTATAAGAAATTTTAACGCAACGTTTGAATAATTTAAAGCTCAAGCTAAAGAAGATGGTAATTGATTAGTTTTGACTATGAAATATTTGAATTTTTTTTTTGAGAAGTAATTTCTCAATATTTTAAGGTGTAATTTTATTGAAAAATCTATTGATAAGATGTTGAGATCTCCAGAATATTGAACCAACTTTATGCTATTGACAATGAGTTATTTTAGTTAGTGAAACTTGGTACATTGGATGAATCATTTTGTTCGTGTAATAGCTTATTTGTGAATTATTCATGTACTTAGTGTTTGTGTCTATCGAGATGCGTATGTCCTCAACAAACTTATTACTTTCAAACCGAAAAAAACCGTAAAAACTTAACCAAACCGATGATAACCAAACTGATAGTTATTTTTTTGATTTGGTTTGGTTTGGTTTTAGGAATTTAAAAACCGATTTAAATTGGTTTGATTTTGATTTTAACTAATAATCGATCCAAACCGAACCATGAACACCCTGACCTTCGCGGTATTAGCACAACGCTCTAACCAACTGACTAATGGGCCAATATGTTCAAAAATATATTGTTTATAATTAAACTCATGTTTTCACTTTGCAGTTTGCATATATATATAGACATAAAAAAAGAGCTTTAAAAAGGGAAATTGAAATTTCTTATTTAAAAGCAATTAGTCCAAAAGTTTAGTAATGATAATTTGGAAGTTCTACCTTTCATTTTCTCAATATATTATGCACCTAATTAAGACTTGTGTTACTTAATAAAGAAAAAACAACCGCACATTTGTTCATTGATGGAACAATTATGCTCGATCTATATTAGGACTGAAATTAACACAAATGATGCCTGTTGTGAAAGCATTTGCATCAACTTGTGAAATTTATCCAATGCCAGAACATAATTAAAAAAAAACGTGATGAATGCCCCAATTGTACGGTGATTGACCATAGAATTAATTAATTTTTAAAATCTTGAAGGTGAAGGACATGAAAAAATAAATAAATATGGTCCTCCACCTTTAAACCGATTTAAAAATAGTCAATTCTCGTCTTCTATCACTTTATCATTACTCCGTTTGCATTGAATTCATATCCTCTATCAACAAAGAAATCACAAAGCGAGACTTACGGTATAATCATTCTTAAACGGACTTTGATTTTCTTTTAAATATTAGATAAATTCTATTATTTTTTGTTCATTCAAAAAATGAGATTTTTCATAATTCAATTTTGATTCTTTATCAAGTTACAATAGCAACAACATAAGATGGATGTAGAGAATCAAGAATAGTCACTAAACATGATGCGTTTATATCTACACTCTCGTTACAATAGCAACAACAGAAAATGTGTGACACAAGTCTGATGCTTTTGTTAAAGACTAAACGAAGAAAGAAGTTTAATAAACTTTTTAAGGACTTAACCTTTCTGCAACTTATTTTGGGATCAAGTCATCTGGTCTAAGTTATAAACACCATAAAACTATTAGCTTAGCGCAAGTTTTACACTAATAATATTTTTAGTTCGTACTTTGTGAATTAAATTTCGTAATTGTAATTGAAAATTTAAATATATAACTCTTATATTATAAGAAATAAAATTCACATATGTAAAATTATATTATAAATTATAATAATTTAAAAGTGCATATAAAAATTACTGTCAATAAAAAGTCATTATCTCAAAATCAGAACATCATTTTATAAATTGAAAATGAAGAAATAATAATTTTTAAACAAATTTTAAAATTACAAACGAAACGTTTAAGGAAAAAAACAAAACAAAAAAAAGAAGATGTCGTGATTCCGCTATAAAAAGCACATAAAAAATAGTGAAAGAAAAGGTCATCTCTGTCACCTTCTCAGTCTCCGATCAGCCCATTGTCTTCTCGATGTATCCATGTCACTCTTTCGATGGCTTGTTATAGTTGAATTATTTTAGTAACTGTTGTTTTTATTATTATCTATTATCTCTTATACTTTTGGAAACAGTCTTTTACCTTCACGAGTTAGTGGTTGAAAGAGTTTTGATTGAATTGACAATTTATCAATGATACATCCAATATTTAATTACTAAGATAGGAGAAGGAGTTAGAGTCCTAATAGAATTAAAAGAGTACTTTACTCTATCTACAATAACTATATACAAATATTTGAAATTTGTCCTTCCTTATCTAGGGTTAGTAGATATCCTAACAACGATAAGGTTTGCATACATTCTACCCATTGCAGACCTTACTTGTGGGATTTTACTGGGTGTATTATTGTTGTTGTATCTCTTATTTTCATTATGTCTTTTCTTAGATTGTTTTTGTCTTGAACTAACGGCCTATCAGAAACAACCTCTCTACCTCACCTTTGATTTTTGAGGTAGAGGTAAAGTGTGCGTACACTCTACCTTCCCCAGACTCCATTTTGTGGGACTACGCTAGGTATGTTGTTGTTGCTGCCTCCTCCTTTATCTGGCCTTGGTGTCAATTGCCACCCCAATTCTAGAAAAAAGGGTTGCATTTTAGTTAGGTTGTAACAGAGAGAAAGAGGCATTAAAGCTATGTGCCTGGGGATAAGGTGCCAAAAACTGCATAGTGATGGGTAAAGTTTGGAGCTTTATCTATCTATGTGTCTGTCATAAGTAGATATCCACATTAGATTTGGCAAACAGATCAAGCAACTTAGCTGTAGTCTTATTGTGTGAAGCAACAGTTTAATCAGATATATGGAATTGATCATCAAAGCACACTCATACTCTAAATGACTTAGTGTTATTAGTTGTGTAGGAATAATCGCATATTTTGGACCACTTTCGTAGTCTGCCAAACCTATGTTACATACGCACTTCATTTTTCTCAGACGTATCCATGAGCTTGGGGTGCGATCCTTTCCTAGACTCTGCTGACTCGTGATGGTTCACAATGTATATATTATTGAGAGATTCTATTAGCCTTGTGTAGATTATCACAAGACTTTATCGAAAGATATTTTAGAGATAGAGAATTATGTACCTGAATAATATTGTAGTCTTTCAGTGTCCTCGTTATGTCATACAGAAGACCTTTGTGATCTTGGCAAGCAATCTTGATGAGAGTATGACCAGGGCTCATCAAATTATCGACGATGATAGATGCTTTATTGCAGGCAATATATGTACTCAGTTGCTCATCAAATGAAAGACTCGGAAGACGCTAACGGAGAGAACTTACAAAGAAAAATTCAATATATTCACTCTCTGCCACAAACACACAAATTTCAGTTCTCCTTTGCAACAAACGTTACTCCATTCTAAAAGTAAAAAATATTTCCACTAATCCTTCCTCAAAACCAGCAGACTCTCAACCGCAGCACAACCGGAAATTCAACAATAGTAATTGATTATATAAAACAAGATTAAATCTTCTCACTTTCTGCCACAAATACATAAAAGTTAAACTTCATTCCAATACAAAATGAAAGAAAGAAACACGCACATTCAATTCTAAAAATAAAGATTTCATTCACAAATTCAAGTTAGATTTTACTCCATTCGCTAAATTTCTCAAGTGGAAATATATGGAAGAGCAAGATTACGAAGCTAAAAAACTGAATTCTTTCTCTCTTTTTTCTCTCCTATGTCAGAGCTATGTCATTAGTTTCTTTCTCTTTCCATTCTTGCTATGTAGCATGGACAGTCTCGTCTTCTACACTCACAATAAGGATGACAACATATGTCATGTGTTTGACAATGACGATGACGTACCACACGTTGTACCACATGCACATCATCTATCTCAACAGAACTCTGCCTCCGCACAGATAGGCGTGTCGACCTCCTTGGAGGTATAGCTTGAACAGGAGAAAGTGGAGCTTGAACAGACAAGCGTATCGACCTCCTCGGAGGTAGAGCTTCAACAGGAGGAGGTGGAGCTGGAACATGGGAAGAAATTGAAGCTTGAACAGTAGTTACAGATGAAGAAGCTTGAACAACAGTAGAAGGAGTTTTTTGAACAGGATCATCAACAACAATTTTTCGAACAGAAGCACCTCAAACAGGATCATCAACAGTAGTTTTTCGAACAGAAGCTCCTCGAATAGGATCATCTGGAGAAGCTGGAGCTGGAGGAGCTGGAGAAGATGAAGCTCGAACAGATGAAGAAGCTTGAACAGTAGAAAGAGCTTTTTGAATAGGATCATCAACAACAGTTTTTTGAACAGAAGCTTCTCGAAAGGGATCATCTGGAGGAGCTGGAGGAGCTAGAACAGGTGAAGAAGCTCTAACAGCAGGAATAGTAGAAGGAGTTTTTTGAACAGGATCATCAACAACATTTTTTCAAACAGAAGCTCCTCGAACAGGATCATCAACAGTAGTTTTTCGAATAGGATCATCTGGAGAAACTGGAGCTGGAGGAGCTGGAGAAAATGAAACTCGAACAGATGAAGAAGCTTGAATAGTAGAAAGAGCTTTTTGAACAGGATCATCAACAACAGTTTTTTGAACAGAAGCTTATCGAACAGGATAATCTAGAGGAGCTGGAACAGGTGAAGAAGCTCAAACAACAAGAACAGTAGAAAGAGTTTTTTTAACTGGATCATCAACAACAGTTTTTCGAACAGGATCATCAACAATAGTTTTCGAACAGAAGCTCCTCAAACAGGATCATCTAGAGAAGCTGGAGCTAGAGGAGTTGGAGAAGATGAAGCTCGAACAGATGAAGAAACTTGAACAGTAGAAAGAGCTTTTTGAACAGGATCATCAACAACAGTTTTTCAAACAAAAGCTTCTCGAACAGGATCATATGGAGTAGAGTAGGAACGGGTGAAGAAGCTCTAACAACAGGAACAGTAGAAGGAGTTTTTTTAACAGGATCATCAACAACAGTTTTTCGAACAGAAGCACCTCGAACAGAATCATCAACAGTTATTTTTTGAAAAGAAGCTCCTCGAGCAAGATCATCTGGAGAAGCTAAAGAAGATGAAGCTCGAACAGATGAAGAAGCTTGAACAGTAGAAAGAGTTTTTTCAACAAGATCATCAACAACAGTTTTTTTAACAGAAGCTTCTCGAACAGAATCATATGGAAGAGCTGCACGAGCTGGAACAGGTGAAGAAACTCTAACAGCAGGAACGGTAGAAGGAGTTTTTTGAACAGGATCATCAACAACAATTTTTCGAACAGAAGCTCCTCGAACAGGATCATCAACAGTATTTTTTCGAACAGAAGATCCTCAAATAGGATCATCAGGAGAAGCTGGAGCTGGAGGAGCTGGAGAAGATGAAGCTCGAACAGATGAAGAAGCTTGGACAGTAGGAAGAGCTTTTTGAACAGGATCATCAATATCAGTTTTTCGAACAGAAACTTCTCGAACAGGATCATCTGGAGGAGCTGGAGGAAGTAGAACAGGTGAAGAAGCTCTAACAGCAGGAACAATATAGGGAATTTTTTTAACATGATCATCAACAATAATTTTTCGAACAGAAGTTCATCGAACAGGATCATCAACAGTAGTTTTTTGAACAGAAGCTCCTCGAACAAGATCATCTAGAGAAGCTGGAGCTGGAAAAGCTGGAGAAAATGAAGCTCGAACAGATGAAGAAGCTTGAACAGTAGAAAGAGCTTTTTGAACTGGATCATCAACAATAGTTTTTCGAACAGAAGCTTCTCGAACAAGATCATCTGGAAGAGCTGGAACAGGTGAAGAAGCTCTAACAGCAGGAACAGTAGAATGAGTTTTTTTAATAGGATCATCAACATCAATTTTTCAAACAGAAGCTCCTCGAACAGGATAATCAACAGTAGTTTTTCGAACAGAAGATCCTCAAACAGGATCATCTGGAGAAGTTGGAGCTGGAGAAGATGAAGCTCGAACAGATGAAGAAGCTTGAACAGTAGAAAGACTTTTTGAACAGGATCATCAACAACAGTCTTTCGAATAGAAACTTCTCGAACAGAATCATCTGGAGGAGCTGGAACAGGTGAAGACGCTTTAACAGCAGGAACAGTAGAAGGAGTTTTTTGAAAATGATCATCAACAACAGTTTTTCGAATAAAAGCTCCTCGAACAAGATCATCAACAGTTGTTTTTCGAAGAGAAGCTCCTCGAACAAGATCATCAACAGCTGTTTTTCGAAGAGAAGCTCATCGAACAAGATCATCTTGAGAAGCTGGAGTTGGAGGAGCTAGAGAAGATGAAGCTTGAACAGATGAAGAAGCTTTAACAGTAAAAAGAGTTTTTTTAACAAGATCATCAACAACAGTTTTTCTAACAGAAGCTTCTCGAACAGGATCATCTAGTGGAGCTGGAGGAGCTGGAACGGGTGAAAAGCTCTAATAGAAGGAACAGTAGAATGAGTTTTCTGAACAGGATCATCAACAGTAGTTTTTTTAACAGAAGCTCCTCGAACAAGATCATCTGGAGAAGTTGGAGAAGATGAAGCTCAAACAGATGAAGAAGCTTAAATAGTAGAAAGAGCTTTTTGAACAGGATCATCAACAACAGTTTTTTGAACATAAGATTCTCGAACAGGATCGTTTGGAGGAGCTGGAACAAGTGAAGAAGCTCTAACAGTAGGAACAATAGAAAGAGCTTTTTGAACATGATCATCAACAACAATTTTTCAAACAGAAGATCCTCGAACAGGATCATCAATAGTAGTTTTTCGAATAGAAGCTCCTCGAACAGGATCATCTGGAGGAGCTGGAATAGGTGAAGAAGGTCTAACAGTAGGAACAGTAGAATGAATTTTTTGAACAGGATCATCAACAACAGTTTTTCAAACAGAAGCTCCTCGAACAAGATCATCAACAGTTGTTTTTCGAATAGAAGCTCCTCGAACAGTATCATCTGGACAAGTTGGAGTTGGAGAAGCTGAAGCTCGAATAGATGAAGAAGCTTAAACAGTATAAAGAGTTTTTTGAATAGGATCATCAACAACAGTTTTTCGAATAGAAGCTTCTCAAACAAGATCTTCTAGAGGAGCTGGAGGAGTTGGAACATGTGAAAAAGTTCTAACAGCAGGAACAGTAATTGGAGTTTTTTTAACAGGATCTTCAACAGCAGTTTTTCGAATAGAAGCTCCTCGAACAGGATCATCAACAGTAGTTTTTCGAACAGAAGTTCCTCAAACAGGATCATCTGGAGAAGCTGGAGGAGCTGGAGAAGATCAAGCTCGAACAGAAGAAGAAGCTTGAACAGTAGAAAAAGCTTTTTGAACAGGATCATTAACAAAAAAAATTCGAACAGAAGCTTCTAGAACAGGATCATCTGGAGGAGATGGAATAGGTGAAGAAGCTCTAACAGTAGGAACAGTAGAAGGAGTTTTTTTAACAGGATCATCAACTGTAGTTTTTCAAACAGAAGCTCCTCGAACAGGATCATCTGGAAAAGCTGGAGCTGGAGGAGTTGGAGGAGCTGGAACTGGAACAGATGAAGAAACTTGAACAATAGAAATAACTTTCTGAACAGGATCATCAACATCAATTTTTCGAATAGAAGCTTCTCGAACAAGATCATCTGGAGGAGCTGGAACAAGTAAAGAAGCTCTAACAGCAGGAACAGTAGAAGGAGTTTTTTGAACAGGATCATCAACAACAGTTTTTCGAACAGAAGTTCTTCGAACATGATCATCAACAATAGGTTTTCGAACAGAAGCTCCTCGAACAGGATCATCTGGAGAAGTTGGATCTGGAGGAGCTGGTGAAGATAAAGCTTGACCAGGAACAGTAGAAGGAGCTTTCAGAACAAGATCATCAACATGAGTTTTTCGAACATAAGCTTTTCCAACCTGAGCTTTTCCAACAGAAGCTTCTCCAACCCGAGTTTTTCGAACAACAGATTCTCGAACTGGGTCATCTGGAGGTAAATCCGAATCCTGATCCAAATCAGAATTCGAACCCAAATTGGAATATTTGTATCTAGATCTGGATTCCTAAATATAAAATATATATATAATATATTATACAATATACATACCAGCATAAATAAATAAAAACATCCAAAACTTACTCATATTTCATTGAACGAATCATCTCGACCAAATCCCTCATTGCTTGAGTATCGATTAGCTTAGTACGGATCCACCACTTTAAATCGTTGGAGTTAGTCTCATGTCTATCTTTTATTACTGACATCAACAAATCATAACCATAGTGTTGTATCATCAAATCGAAAGTGGTTGAGTCAAGGTATTCTTGAATTGATATATCGATAGAGAGACCTTTTTTTTTGTATAGAAACCCACGTAGTTTAGAAAATTAACAATTGACCCATATACCTTTTATTTTAATTATTATTACTTTTGACTTTCCTATTTCATATTCGATTACTCGTATTAAAATTTAATTAATCGTGATATCGATTAATATCACATAAGATTCTAGTGAGAAAAGAAAAGGATTCTTATTAAAAAATTCTAAATCCGAGATCTCTTCATTAAAAATAAAACAATATCATCCACAACACAATATCTTTTTATGATTAACTTATAGGGGTATGTTGGACTGAAATTCTTTTTTCCAGAGTGTTCCTTGTATATGGACGGAGAGCGAATAAAGTTTTATATTAATCTTAACACCTTTGAGTACATTCAAAACTTACATAAGATATAATGATATTTTGAAAGAAAAAAATCATGTAAAATTTAACTTTGAAACTAATAATATCATATTATATATTAAAAATATTTTAAAGTGCTTCGACCTAATAATTGATATTAGAGCCCACATTCAACACGATAAATAATATGGAAATGGCAGCGCGATAAAATGTAAGGCTCGATTACGCATTCTACAAAACACCACAATATCATATAACACAACTTAAAAGTAATATTTCATTCTAATAAAAAATACATGATACAACAAGATATAAGAAGTTCTTTGAACAAAATTAAAGGGTTCCATTTTATTTATTTTATGAGAAATTATTTGAATAATATAATCACCTTCTACCCCTTGATCTACCAAAGAAGTAACAAGCAATGGCTATTAAAATCAAGGTCTAATCCATCGGTAGCCACCTAAAGTTGGCACAAATTTTCACTAAGACACATTAACTAGGCTTTGTTCATTCAGGACACCTCATGCCATGTCCCGTTGTGTCAGTTTGACACTTTTTGCTGACATAACATAGTGAGTGAGATACACTTACTACCAGCACGTGAAAAACTTATTTAATTCATTTTTATTTTATTTTATTCATCTTTATTCTCATTTTTAACCACCATCTCCCAAAACTTAAACTCCTTCCATGAAGAAGTAGATTTGATGGTGCTAATTAGTTGAAACAAAATCAACCAACATTATAGTATATCAAACTATAATTAATTTGATTTATGAAAAAACATAAAACCAATAGAGAAAAACAATTGAGAAAGATTGAACAAGATACTCTTGCGTCTTAAGTGAAGAACTAATCATAAACTTGAAAGAAGGAATTTCATCGAGAAAATGATTTGGGTAGGGGAGAGGTTGGGGTTCGGGTTGTGGGGGAAGATGATTTGATGGGGGAGGGGTTTGGGGATCGGATGGGGTGCTGGAGAAGATAATATATGATAGGTTGTGTTTTTTGTTAATTATTTGGGCTTTAAAAATGACACATGTCGTTGAGTGATTGACCATTTTTTTCTATAAAAATTCATTATTTAATTATTATTTTTGACATATATGCCACATGTCATTATTTAATTCGTCACTATGACATGTCATTAGCGAGTGTGTTACACACACCTTACACCTTTGACTGATTGTCAAAAAAGTGTCAAAACGACACAACGGGGCTTGACATGAGGTGTCTAAAATGAACAAAGCCTAGTTAAAGTGTCTGAGTGAAAATATATGCCAATTATAGGTGGCCACCGATGGATTAGGCCTAAAATCAATACCAATATAGCTAAAGGCAATGTATCACTAGTGCATGCATCTTTAGCAGAAGGAGCTTTTAGAAAAAGATCATCTACATGAGCTTTTCGAACATAAGCTTTTCCAACCCGAGCTTTTCCAACAGAAGTTTCTCCAACCCGAGTTTTTCGATCAGGAGCTCGAACAGAAGAAGAAGCTCGATCAGCAGCTTCTCGAGCTGGGTCATCTGGAGGTAAATCTGAATCCTGATCCAAATCAGAATTCAAATGTATCTGGATCTGGATTCCTAAATAAAAAAATATATATATAAATATATTATACATTATACATACCAGCATAAATAAAAAAATATATAATAAAAAAAAACATTCAAAACTTACTCATATTTCATTGAACGAATCATCTCGACCAAATCCCTCGTTGCTTGAATATCGATTTGCTTAGTACGGATCCACCACTTTAAATCTCTGGAGTTAGTCTCATGTCTATCTTTTATTACTGACATCAATAAATCATAATCATAGTGTTGTATCATCAAATTGAAAGTGGTTGAGTCAAAGTATTCTTGAAAGATGCATGGGTTTTCACATCGGCTGTTTTTCCCCGTTACTACTACTCTACACAGTTCGCAAAGCAACGTCATTTCTTCAAAATTTTAAAACCCTAATCGGTTTGGGACGAAAGGAATTGATAAATCGATAGAGTGACCTTTTTTTTCGTATAGAAACCCACGTAGTTTAGAAAATTAACAATTGACCCATATACCTTTTATTTTAATTATTATTACTTTTGACTTTCCTATTTCATATTCGATTACTCGTATTAAAATTTAATTAATCGTGATATCAATTACTATCACATAAGATTCTATTGAGAAAAGAAAAGAATTCTTATCAAAAAATTCTAAACCCGAGATTTCTACATTAAAAATAAAATAATATCATCCACTACACAATATCTTTTTATGATTAACTTATGAGGTACGTTGGACTTAAATTCTTTTTTCCAGAGTGTTCCTTGTATATGGACGGAGAGCGAATAAAGTTTTATATCAATGTTAACACCTTTGAGTACATTCAAAACTTACATAAGATATAATGATATTTTGAAAGAAAAAAATCATGTAAAATTTAACTTTGAAACTAATAATATTATATTATATATTAAAAATATTTTAAAAGTGCTTCGATCTAATAATTGATATTAGAGCCCATATTCAACACGATAAATAATATGGAAATGACAGCGCGATAAAATGTAAGGCTCGATTACGCATTCTACAAAACACCACAATATCATATAACACAACTTAAAAGTAATATTTCATTCTAATAAAAAATCCATGATACAACAAGATATAAGAAGTTATTTGAACAAAATTAAAGGGTTCCGTTTTATTTATTTTATGAGGAATTATTTGAATAATATAATCACCTTCTACCCCTTGATCTACCAAAGAAGTAACAAGCAATGGCTATTAAAATCAAGGTCTAATCCTTTGGTGGCCACCTAAAGTTGGTACAAATTGTCACTTAGACACCTTAACTAGGCTTTGTTCATTCTAGACACCTCATGTCATGTCCCAACCCCATTGTGTCAGTTTGACATTTTTTGCTAACATGACATAGTGAGTGAGATACACTTACTACCAGCGCGTGAAAAACTTATTTAATTCATTTTTTATTTTTTATTTTTTTTATCTTTTTTCCCATTTTTAACCACCATCTCCCAAAACTTAAACTCATTCCATGAAGAAGTAGTTTTGATGTTGCTAATTAGTTGAAACAAAATCAACCAACGTTATAGTATATCAAACTATAATTAGTTTGATTTATGAAAAAACATAAAACCAATAGAGAAAAACAATTGAGAAAGATTGAACAAGAGACTCTTGCGTCTTAAGTGAAGAACTAATCATAAACTTGAAAGAAAGAATTTCACCGAGAAAACGATTTGGGTAGGGGAGAGGTGGGGGTTCGGGTGGTGGGGGAAGATGATTTGGATGGGGGAGGGGTTTGGGGATCGGATGGGGTGCTAGAGAAGATAATCTATGATAGGTTGTGTTTTTTTTTAATTATTTGGGCTTTAAAAATGACACATGTCATTGAGTAATTGACCATTTTTTTTCTATATAAAATTTATGTGAAGTATTCAAAGTTGAGTGACCATATGAAATATTACCTCACAAAAAGACGGAATACAGAAAAAAAGCAAGAAAGAATGAAGAGGGGAAACGGAAAGGCCTAAGCAATTGAAATGTACAAATGGTGTAATGAAAGCCAAATGTTCAACCAAAGTTAAAAGGTGGACATGTGTCTTCCCAAAAATGAAAATATGAGTTTGCAATTGAACTATACAATACACGTGTTTTATACAATACATTTACTAAATTCAGTTAGTTTCTAGTACAATATGCACTACTTTTGGTACAATAATTCATTGCGATGTTCGTACTCGCAAAGTCGCAAAGTGTTATTTCTAAATAAGAGTAATACAATATGCACTACTTTTGGTACAATAATTCATTGCGATGTTCGTACTCGCAAAGTGTCATTTCTAAATAAGAGTAATATAATATACTCCTGCATTCATACAAAAATATTTTTTTATTAATTCCAATCAATGGTAAGGTAAGCTTAAATTAATTTTTACATATCATATCTTAAAAAAATGCTTTAAATTCATACTTCCTTCGATTCAATTTATATAACATTCAAATTTTGAGAGTAAAAACTTTCTAGATGCAATTTATTCATGTATTTTTAAACATTATGTTTTAATGTGCGATCAAAATAAAATATTTGATAAAAAAATATTTCATAATTTAATTTTTTTTTTAAATGTACCATAAGACAAATTAAGAAGATAGGTACATACCTTGTCTAATATAAAAACTACTCACATTGAACTTTTCTTGTATTTTCTTTTTAATTACAAATCCCAAAACTCACATAAACAAAAGGGAAAAAATAAAAGTTTGAGAAGTTTTAGTAGACACAAGGAAAAATTGGAGAGTTCATATGATATAAGCAAATTAAAAGAATAAAAAATAAAAATGACAAAAGGAAAGGAATTACCATAAAGTGACACGAAATGCTTTCAACTTTCTACGTGTACGAGTTTAGACGAGGTTCCTTCCTTGTCATGACAATCGCGATGCGTTTTAAAATTTATTGACTCGATTAATTTAATTTTGATAATATTAATTTTTATATAATTACACAACTATATATAATTCGAGTCCGGAGCCTAAAGGGCAAAAAAAATTGTCAAAAATTCCAAAAGGGCATATCACTTTTTTTTTTAACCAAAAGGGCAAAATCGCTGCTAACGCAGCGATTTTCCTCTGACAAAATCGCTGCCCAAGCAGCGATTTCGTCTAAAATTTTTTTTTTTTTTTTTAATTAAAAATCGCTGC
>JAJOOS010007663.1:0-11924 GCA_029582725.1 Solanum chiquidenum
AGAAAAGAATTATCAACATAGATTTAGTGTGATACTATCTAATAGTCTAGTGTCGATTGATGCGAAGTAATAACTAAGCCAAACATCGATGTGATGTCTAATATGAGGTAAAGATAAGGGTTAGTAAATTATACACACGTAGCAGGACCAAGGTGCGGGGTGAAATTCTCTAGATGTCGGACCAAGGATTTAGAGATACCTAACTTATCACTTTGCATGTAATACACTAGGAAGGGATTGCTATTACTAGGATTACTGCGTTATGAGCTTGTGGGGAACACATATACCCTAGTTAATTCTCTCATCTTGAAAACAACCAAAATTGACTTGTGTTTACTAATTACTTACTGAATTCTTACAATTTGTTTCACAAATCCTCCCCTTTTATTACTTGTTTCTGGAAGTAATTTGACTAAACGAATATAATTGTTGGTTAAAATTAAGTCTAAACCATTTTCCTCGTGGGATCGACCCCAACCTTCAAGTTGGATTCTTTACTTGATAACGATCGCTTATGCTTCTTTAGGGAGGTGTAATTTGAGCATATCAAATTTTGGCGCCGCTGCCGGGAAAATTTGGCTTTTAGATTTATTTTTACTATATTATTTAACTTTAGTCAAATATTTCCTAATTTTACTTTTTCTTTTTTGTTTTTGTCTCTCTCAGGTTCTCACAGGTTCTCACTTAAGTGTATGCCAAGTACACGGAGCCAGGGTGAACCACTTACTCCTTACGATCCAGAATTGAACTGAACTTTGCGAAGAATGAACAATCAAGGAGTTCAAGTTAATCCTATCGGAGGCAATCTAGGTGATGAAGTTGAGTTGCAACCTTCGAGGGTAGTTGGTGGGGACAACCAGGTTCCAGCTGAAAATCAATTGGGAGATGCATTAAGGGTGCATGGTCCACCTGGCCCAAGACTGCATGACAACTATAAGGGCAATGTCAATATTACTAACTCTGATGGACCTCTCATCCTACCCCCTTTGCCTCCGGGGCACACATTTGTAGTGACCAGTAGCTTGATGCAGATGCTTACAGCGAGGGGCTTGTTCTAAGGGTCGCCATCGGAGGACCCACATGCTCACATAGACAAGTTAAGGGGGGTTTGCAAAAGCTGTGTAGGTCGACCAGACTTGGATATGGATGTCATCGGATTGCGAGTGTTCCCTCTATCACTGACAGGCGATGTTGCTGTATGGTTCACTGAGCTCCCTTATAACTCAATCTATACATGGGACCAACTGAGGGATGTGTTCTTAGCAAGATATTATCCAGTGTCCAAGAAGCTCAATCATAAAGATAAGGTCAATAATTTTTTGGCATTACCTGGAGAGTCTGTGAGTAGCTCTTGGGACAGATTCACTGCGTTTGTAAGAGGTGTTCTGAATCACCGTATTGATGATGAGTCACTGAAGGAATATTTCTATCGAGGTCAGGATGACAAAAATAAACCGGTGCTTGATACTATTGCTGGAGGATCATATGGTGAGTGAACATACGCATAGATTGCAAAAAAATTGGAGAAGATCTCTCGCAACAATAAAGCATGGAGAACTAAGAGGTCGGATACTTGGAGAAACACATTTGTCGTTCATGCTACAAACAACCAATCGGCGGATGAGATTCGTGAGGAGATAGCTCATATAAGGACCGAGTTGGGGTTGGTATTGAAGCATGTGAGCGGAGGTGCAGAAAAGGTTAATGTTGTGAACTACTTGACTAGAACTCCACCACCAGTTGAAGAGTGTTACTATGAAGAGGATGCTTATGCGGTGAATGATCAGACGAGGGGTTTCCAACCAAACGCCCAAGGATCCAACACGGAAAATTGGCGCCAAGGTCAAGGAAACCAAGGTCAGAACTATGGCAATTAAAACCAAGAGGGTCAATATGTCCAGGATGGAAACTTCAATCGTCACAACAATTACAACAAGAACAACTATGGCAACAGAAACGATTGGGTTGGCCCTTATGTTCCCCCTCAAAATCGGGAATCTGGTACTAGGGATGCTGGAGGTAATATGGCGCGTATTGAAGATATGATGTAGAAGATGATGAGAAGGTTTAATGCAAATGATGAGAATGTGAAGGAGATGAGAAATGACTTGTCTGGTATTGGTCAAAAGGTTGATGCCCATGCAGTGTCAATAAAGCATTTAGAGCAGCAGATGACTCAGTTGTCTACTACAGTGAACCCACGTCAACCTGGCACTCTTCCTAGGAACACCATCCAGAATCCAAAGAATAATGGTCATTGTATGGCAGTTACTACTCGAGAGGGTAAGCAAACCATTGATCCACATATGCCGTCTGCGGTAGATATTGAGATTAGAAAAGAAGATGATGTGGTATAGGTTAGAGAGGGGTCTGAGAATGCGACTGAGAAAGAAGCAGAGATATCTCAGAAAGGGTTCCCATACATAGACCTCCGCCACCTTTTCCACAAAGGTTAGTGAAGAATACTGAAGATGGAAAATATCAAAGGTTTATTACTATGTTGAAGCAGTTTTCCATCAACGTGCTGTTGCTAGAAGCTTTGGAGCAAATGCCTGGGTATGCGAAGTTTATGAAAGATATGGTGACAAAGAAAAGGTTTGTGAGTTTTGAAGATGATAATAGATTGCAACATTGTAGTGTTATTGCTACAAGGTCTCTTGTGCAGAAGAAAGAAGATCCTGTTGCTTTCACGATTCCATGTACTATAGGGTTGTTACACTTTACTAAGGCATTGTGTAATCTTGGTGCTAGCATCAACCTCATGCCATTGTCCATTTATAAGAAGTTGGGTCTAGGTGATCCAAAGCCTACTATGATGCAGTTACTTATGGCCGATCGAACCGTGAAAAGGCCCATTGGTGTACTCCATGATGTGCTAGTGAAAGTGGAGTTGTTCATCTTTCCGGCAGATTTTGTGATTCTTGACTGTGAGATTGATTTTGAGGTTCTCATCATCCTTGGGAGACCATTTCTTGCCACAAGGCGTGTGTTGGTTGATATGGAGAAGGGGCAGATGAAGTTCAAACTTAACAATGAAGAAACAACTTTCAATATTTATAGGTCCATGAAGCAGAGTGGTGAGTTCCAAATGGTATCTGCTATAACTTACAGAGTTGAGAGTTGACCAGAAGTGCAAATTAAAGAGCGACTAGGTGTCGAGGCACTAGCATCAGATATGATGAATTTTGATAGTGATGGTATTGAAGAATATGATGAGTTGGTAGCTGCACTCGATAGGTGCGAATATCGGTCAAAACTAAAGAAGTATGAGTTAGACATGAAGAATCGTGAGTCCCCACCTGCGAGACCATCTATTGTGGAGGCACCAAAATTGGAGCTTAAGGCTCTACCACTAGATTTGAGGTATGTATTTTTAGGTAGAGATAATACTTTGCCGGTCATCATTGTGGAAGATTTAAATGTGAGACAAGTAGAGTACGTGGTGATTTTGTTAAAGAGGTTCAAGCGAGCTATTAGGTGGACTATTGTGGATATTATTGGGATTCCTTCCGGTATTTGTTCTCATAAAATCCAACTCATGCCAGATCACAAGCCTTGTATCAAGCACCAGAGAAGATTAAATCCACCTATGCAAGAGGTATTTAAAAAACAAATCATCAAGTGGTTGGATGCAGGAGTTATCTATCCCATTGCAGATAGTAATTGGGTATTTCATGTTCAATGTGTTCCCAAGAAAGGTGGGATTATTGTGGTTCCTAATGAGATAAACGAGTTTGTTCTGATACTGCATGTGACTGGATAGAGAGTCTGCATGGACTACCGAAAGCTAAATGCTTGGACAGAGAAGGACCACTTTGATATGTCATTCATGGACCAAATGTTGGATAGACTTACAGGCAAGGGTTGGTATTGTTTTCTTGATGGGTATTCGGGCTACAACCAAATTTCTATAGCCTCGGAAGACCAAGAGAAGACCACCTTCACTTTCCCTTATGGGACTTTTGCTTTCAAACGGATGTCATTTGGTTGTGCAATGCTCCGGCGACCTTCCAGCATTGTATGATGTTGATTATCTCTGATATGGTGAAAGACACTATTGAGGTATTTATGGATAATTTTTCTGTGATAGGTGACTCTTTTGATCGATGTCTGAATCATTTGGCTGAGGTACTTAAAAGGTGTGAAGATTGCAATCTGGTGCTGAATTGGGAGAAGTGTCACTTTATGGTGAATGAAGGGATAGTTCTAGGTCATCGAATTTCTGAGAAGGGCATTGAGGTAGATAAAGCAAAAGTTAAGGTAATAGAAAAACTCCCTCCACCTATCCCTGTGAAAGGTGTTAGGAGTTTTCTTGGGCATGCAGGTTTTTATAGGAGGTTCATCAAAGATTTCTCCAAAATTGCACATCCTTTGTGCAAACTACTCGAGAAGGAGTGTAAGTTTGATTTTGATGATGCTTGTCTGAGAGCATTTGGAGAGTTGAAGGAGAAGTTGGCTACTGAACCTATCATTATTTCACCAGATTGGGGACAACCGTTTGAGGTAATGTGCGATGCAAGTGGAGTGGCGCTTGGTGTAATATTAGGACAGAGGAGAGAGAAACTCCTTCACCCTATTTACTATGCTAGCAAAGCTCTAAATGTACCCATAGGAATTATATTGTGACTGAACAAGAACTTCTTGCGGTGGTTTTTGCATTCGAGAAATTTTGATCTTACTTGCTTGGTACTAAGGTCATAGTGCATGCTGACCATTCTGCATTAAGGTATTTGATGGCGAAGAAGGATGCAAAACCGAGGTTGATTAGATGGGTATTGTTGCTGCAAGAGTTTGATTTTTTGGTGAAAGATAGAAAGGGGACCGAAAATCAAGTTGCTGATCACTTGTCTAGGTTAGAGGAAGAGGCTATGTTAAAGCTTGGTGATAGGGCTGAAATTAATGATGCTTTTCCAGATGAACATGTATTGGTTGCTTCTCATGATCTGATTCCTTGGTTCGCAGACTTTGCTAATTATTTGGCAAGCGATATTGTGCCCCCGGATTTATCTTTTCACCAAAGGAAAAAGTTTATACATGATGTGAAGAAATTCTTTTGGGATGAGCCTTACTTGTATCGTAGTTGTACTGATGGGATTATTCGTCGATGTGTGCCCGAGGTTGAGATGTTGAGTGTACTTGATGCATGTCATTCATCGCCTATTGGTGGGCATCATAATGGTATTCAAACTGCACATAAGATTTTGCAGTGTAGGTACTACTGACCTACCATCCACCAAGATGCTCATGATTTCGCCAAGTCTTGTGACCGTTGCCAAAGAGAATGAGGGATTTCAAAGAGGCAAGAGCTTCCTATGAATCCTATATTGGTGATAGAGTTGTTTGATGTATGGGGCATTGATTTTATGGATCCATTTGTGAGTTCACATGGGATGAAGTATATTCTTGTGGCGGTTGATTATGTATCAAGGTGGGTGGAAGCAGTTCCGCTCCCCAACAATGAAGGTAAAAGTGTCACCACATTTTTGAAAAAGAATATCTTCTCCAGATTTGGTACACCGAGGGAGATAATCAATGATGGAGGTTCCCACTTTTGTAATAAGTTGTTCAAGGTGCTACTTGAGAAATATGGTGTTCACCACAATGTAGCCACTCCTTACCATCCACAGACTAGTGGGCAAGTTGAAGTGTCCAACAGAGAGATCAAACAGATTTTGGCAAAAACAGTGAATGCTAACATAACGGTTTGGTCAAGGAAGCTTGATGATGCTCTATGGGCCTATCGCACTGCATACAAGACTCCAATAGGTATGTCTCCTTACCAACTTGTATATGGGAAGTCTTGCCATTTACCGGTAGAGCTAGAGCATAAGGCTTTGTGGGCGATGAAGAAGATAAATTTGGATTGGGGCACCACATCTAGTCAAAGAATGAATGACTTGAATATTCTTGATGAGTTTCGCCTAAAAGCTTATGAAAGTTCAGCCTTGTACAAAGAGAAGATGAAGAGGTATCATGATCAAAGAATTGAAAAGCGAGAATTTGTGGTGGGTGATCTTGTGCTTCTATTCAACTCTAGGTTGCGCTTGTTTCCGGGCAAACTCAAATCCAAATGGACCGGACCATTTTTGCTCACAAAGGTGCTCCCCCATGGAGCGGTTGAGCTTGAGAACAGTGAAGGAACAAGGTTCATGGTAAACGGGCAATGGATCAAGATCTATCTGGGAAATGCACAGGGTGTGCAAGAGGTTGTTGAGGCCTATGTTCTTGATGAAGTCTGAGTAATCAAGAGGCCTGTGTCGTGACGCGACGTTAAATCAAGTGTTGCTTGGGAGGCAACCCAAGATGTACAATCTAGAAAACGATAGGATTTTGTTTTCCATCTAGTTGTTTTCTTTGTTTAGTTGATTCTCTGTATTAAATTAGATAGGTGTTTTAGTTTTGTATTGGTGTTGGCTAGAATTAGCATAGGGTCTGTGTCTAAAAAAAGTGTCCAGAAAATGTAAAAAGAATAGCCTAATGGTTGCTACATGTGCAGGCGAGCTATTAAAAATCTGCAGAAAATGGTCTGGTACAGAGGTCTACGGACATCGTCGACGGTCTGTCGATCCATCCACGGATCGTAAATGGAGTCCGTAGATCCCAGGTAAGCCCCTAAACTTTTCCAATAGTAAGAGTGATCTACGGTCCCAATCTACGGACCGTAGACGGGGTCTCGTGGGTCCAAAACCCTAATGCTGTCTGACCCAACCCGGACCCCTCCTATTTAAAATCCCCCAATTTTAAACCATTCCCACTTCCCTCCATTTATCACCAAACCATTTCTAAACTTCCCAATCCCTTAAATCACTCCATAACTCCCCATTAAATCTTCCCTTTTCTCTCCCTTTAAAACCTAATTTTCCTTTCCTCTACAACCACCACTCATCTCAGAAATTTCCAAATCCCTCTCAACAACCTTATTCATAACTTTGGTTTTCGGGTTTGGCGCAACTAGGCGATTAGTGTGGTCTTGAAAAGCTTAGTATCATCACGCAATCACCCCACTCCTCATTGCTTGTAAGGTAATAGACTTTCCCCTTCAGTTTGAATTTTGGTTCATAGATTGAATATAGAAAGTCGGGAGTCGGGTCTTGACCTTGGGTAATTAAGTATATGTAAGTGCATGCTAAACTCTAAGTACTAAAACCCTTGGCATGATAGATTGTGATTGTGTTGCCTTGATAGTGTGTTAAACCTGTCTTAATGCTAGTCTATATGTAAGTTTCGACTTAGGGTTCTGAATTTTTGTATGAAATAATTATCAAATTGAGTAATTGGAAGCTTTGAATGAGGAACTAGCATGATTAAATGTTGAAATGAATGGTTAGACTAGGATGCTGTTAAAAATGGTCAAATATGCGGGCTTGAAATTAAAGCATGTCTGAAACCTAGCACAGATCTCATCCACAAAACCTCGTCTACGGACTGTAGATCAATCTATGGACCGTAGATCAGGTCCGTGGTTGGATGAACTTGCAATTTTCACAAAGTGTGAAACCACAGAGGTGGACTACAATTCGTAGATCAATCTACGGACGATTCTGTACTTCCGTGGTTTCCATCTGCAATTAATATAGGTGGTCCTATGATCCACAGAAGGGTTCCACGGACCGTAAATCAGTCTACGGACCGTAGGTCCCCTCCGTAGTGTTGGCACTAATAACACTTCCACGGGTACTATGGCACCCAAGAAGCTAGTCACCTATACAAAATAGAGCAAGTCAAAATCTGTTACCCCTAGCTTCAGGTTAATCGATGAAAACACGGACGCAGAAAAGGATCTAGCATATGTTCCACCATCCACGAGGACATATCCTACTGCACCTTGGGCTACCCGGAATACGTCCTGGCAGGTCATCACCGACGTAGTCACTGTCTCCCAGTTTGATGAGGAGAACACACTGATCGGGTCACCGACTGGTTCTGATTCCGATTCTGAGGCTGGTTCTACTTCTGACTCAAAGTTCGCTTCTGCTTTCGGCTCTAAGCCCGCCTATGCTTTCGGCTCCGATTCTGGATCCGCCACAAGCTCAGGATCACCTAACAAAGTTGCCTCGTCTGATGAGGCCACCAGTTTGGGAGAAGTCCAGGTGCCACTAAGCTATGACCCTGATCCGGTGGCTGGGGAGCCAAACAGATGGTGTGTTGAGGGGCAATGGAAAATCTATCGGGATGCCAGAATGCTGAATGAGAAAGAGAAGATGGCCCAGCTTATTACTGAAGAGCGTAGAGTCCTCACAGGGAGCTTACACACTATTACCGACATCCACCAGCTTTTTCAGCTTCACAAGTGTGACTAGATGGCTCGAGACCCTGGGACTTATAGTGAGGAAATTGTGCGGGAGTTTTATGCCTCCTATGCTGCCACTCTCTGAGGTTTGATTGACAAGAGGTCCAAGCCCACAGCCCAGGACCCAATCATTTCTACTATGGTCCAAGGTTTTCCAGTGGACATATCACATGCCACCATCAGCTGATTCCACTATGGCTATGGTCCTGATCACACTTGGGCTCTTAACACAGCCGAATTTAATTATAGATGGGGTGTTGTGAGGAGTGGAGCCTTCATGCGTAATGCAGAGCAGAGGGAGGCTGTGATACTTTGGTTGGCTAAATATATTGATGCAGATGGTGAGCGTGCGGAGTGGGTCACCGCACCAAGGTTGGGTATCCGAAAGGCCACATTAAATTTTATGGCCAAGTTTTTCTGGTTGTTGGTGCGTAACAGGGTGTCGCCTACCAAAACTGACAACCAACTCACATGGGACAGAGCCGTCATGGTTGCAGCATTAGTAGCAGGATTGGAGATTGACTTTGCCTGCATGCTGCTGGCAGAAATTCATGAGAGGGCGTTCAAGACATCCACTACTTATCCCTTTCCATGTTTAATTTTTCAATTATGCAGGGACCCTAGAGTGCTGATCTGGCACTGTGATAGGTTGATATACCCTATGGGACCTTAGATGTTGGCCTGATTTGGGACGAGGTGAATGTGGCAGCACCTCGCAGAGGGCCACGGATCGAGGTGCCATTGGGTACTGATTTAGTAGATGTTGTGGAGAAGATGCAGGGTGATGAGCCTGCCCCTCCAGCCCACACTATTGATGCCCCAGCCTCCTCTTCTCAGGCCGCTAGTCAGGCCCCTAGCTCATCTAGAGACACCCCACCTTCGAGAGACAATGTTATACCACTGGTCCGAGTCCAGAAGTTAGAGACTCAGATGGCCACCTTGTTGTACCATATTAATCCCTGGATACGGAAGATGATTGTTGAGTCCGAAGAGAGAGTAGAAAAGTGGATGGAGGCAAAAACGGACCAGAAGGTCCAAGCAGTTCATAAGAGGCTTGATGCCTTCGAGTTGAGAGTTCTAGAGAGGCCACCTCCCACTACTGATATGTCCTCTTTTTAGACCGAGCTAGCTAGTCTCCGGGCTGATGTTGACGCCATCCTGGCCACACCAGTTGTTGAGCCACAGGCTGCACCCTCTGCATTAGGCGATGATACAGTCCTGGGTGCACTATTTAATAGAGATGATGTGGGGGAGCAAACCGAGCCTGCACGTGCCCGCGGTAAGAGGCACCAATCTAGTCACAAAGTTGAGCTCACGGAAGAGGAAAAGGCTAGCAAAAGGCAGCACAGGTAGGAGAAGAAGGCACAAAAAGCCTCTATATTAGATGAGCAGCTGAGGCAGTAGAGGGCCCGTGAGATGATTGTTGGGGCGTCTAGTTCTATGCCCGTGAGGGTTGATGTAAGCACCACTGAGGGTGAAATTAGAGTGACAGATAGCACTACTGATGGTGTTGTCTTTGTTGATGTGGGCGCTACTGAGGGTGACCCGAGTGATGATTTAGCGGGCTCTGGGAAACCGGACCCACCCGCTTGTTGATGAGTCTTCGGCGCTATGCGCCACAGGTTTGCTTCACCCAATCCATTATCTTTTACTATTTTTATACGCATTGGGGACAATCACATCTATTTTTTTTAGGGGTAGGGTAAATGAATTGTGAGTGATAGGGTGAAATCTGAGTAACCCAACTCATAGTCTTCTCTTAGGATTTTCTTGCTTGTGTTCTTTTCCCTCAAGAGACTGTTTAATGTATGTTGAACCGGCATGTGTTAGGATTGTATGTGTAGAAGCATGAAAAAGAATGAAGCATGATGGCTTATGAAAAGTGATACTCGTCCAAATTTTCATATGTGTGCTAGAATTTGTAGGCTAAGATAAGTTGAATGTGTTGGCTCTGAGTATGACATAATAATGAACCAACTGATGGCATGACTTAAGCTAAAACTTGAACTGGGTTATCTGGTTATCTGATAATGAAACTATGTGCCAAGAGTGTGTGAGAATAGTTGCTTGTTCAAACAGTTTGTGTGCCAGTCTAGAACTTGCCTGGTTAGTCATGTTGAGACAATCTACTCTAGAGGCTAGGAAGTGATCATAGGCCCTTGTTCTGATAAGTCCACAGATTGCCTAAAAAGAATCAAACCAAATGAAATAAAGGTTCCTTTTTGATCCAAATGTGTTGAGCCTAAATTAGACCATTTATTTCTAAACCCCTAACTTACCTTCCCATAATCTACTATGTTGGCCGCAGTCCCTCCTTGGACATGTGCACCTCAACTTAGGCTTTGGCCTAAGTTGAGGGTGGCTAATGTAAAAAAAAAAAGTAACTTCAATCTTGGCCCTGATCCGACATCGGGTATTGTGCACCTCAACCAATGGAAAATCCATAAGTGAGGGTGGCTATGAAAGAGGAAACCGAAAGAAAAATGGGTATGAAAAGAGTTTGATGTTGAAAAAGAGAGGAAAGGATGTGACTTGTTGAAAGCTAAAGAAAAGAATAAAACGCAAGAAAAAGATGAAAGTGAAAAATAAAGAGCTACAAAGTTTAAAGTCACATCCATGGTTGAAGAAAATCACGAGAAAGAAGGTAATACGGTAGGATGAATTAGCTTGTCTAGTCTAAGAGAACAAATTTTGCACCCGAAAAGAGAGTTGGAGTAGAGAGCCATGTGATTGCTTGTGCTTAAATTTCTTGCTTCTAGACAAGTGTCGTTTAGAGTTTTAGTACGTCGCTTGAGGACATTAAACAAATTTAAGTTGAGGGTGTTGATATACTGCGAGTTTATGGTATTTTTACTACATTTCACTTAAGAGTTGTGTGTGTCTAGGGCCTGTTTGTATTGGTTTTTATGTGTTTTTTTTTATCATATTTTGTAGAAAAGATGTTTAGGCACAGAAGTACAGAGACAACTGAAAGAAATGCAGAAAAGGGAATCTACGGACCGCAGGTCCATTGACGCTCCGTAGATGGTGGCCATAGATCAGCAGGCAAGGCAAATTAGGGAAATCTGACCAAGTGTGGAACCACGGTGGCCATTGACAGTCCATAGATTGATCTACGGATCGTACTGTTGATCCGTAGGATGATACTGTGAGGGTTCCAACACTTGATTTTTGAAGATTCTAAGTGTGGAGCAACGGAGAGGGATTGACGAACTGTAGATTGATCTACGGTTCGTAGTGGTGTCTCGTCGTTTCCTTCAGAGAAGCTGATTTTTGGACGCTGAAATATTTTCCAAATCCTGGCTAACAGAAGGGACTCACGGACTGTAGATCCATTGACGGTCCGTGAGTCAGTCTCATGGAATGAAGACGCGTGCCTGAACAAACATTCCTTATTTTGTTTCCCTTTTAATTTAGGACTTATTTTCTATAAATAGGGTATGTAAACCTCATTTTTGGGTGTTAGACTTTATTATTTTTATTCTAGTTCTTGACTTGGGAGATTAACTTGCAACTTTAGCAATTCTTAATTTCCAAAGTTCGTTTTGAAGATTTTGGTGTTGCAATTCAAGTTGAATTTCTGGGTTTATTATTCTTCTTACGTAAGTTCATAATTCTTTCATCTAAAACAATG
>JAJOOS010007664.1:0-11290 GCA_029582725.1 Solanum chiquidenum
TATATATATATATATTCAAGTTTTAATAAGTTCAAGTTTTCAATTCAAGTTCATATCTAATTTCTAAACTTAATTAGTTATATATTCAAGCTAATTAGTTCCAAGTTCAAGTTCTAATTTCAAGTTCAAGAAAATTTCAAGTTCAAGAAGTTCAACTTCAAATTCTCAGTTCAAGTTCAAGTTCTAATTTCAAGTTTAAGTTCAAATTATAAGTTCAAGTTCTAATTTCAAGTTCAAGTCTAAGTTCAACTTAAAAATATGTTTTGTTTGGTCTAATTAAGTTCAATTAGTTCAAGATCTACAAAGTTAAAGCTTAATTAATTAATCAATACTAATTAAATAAGTTCAAGTTCTAGTTAATTAGTTGATCAAAATTAAGTTTATATTAATTCCTAATTAAGTTTTCAAGTTATTATAAATTAATTAAGTTTAATGTAGTTCTAATTAATTTATATATAGTTCTAATTAATTTATATATAGTTCTAAATAATTAAGGTCAATAAGATTTTCAAGTACTACAAAATTCTAATTAAGTTCAAATAAAATCCAAGTTCTAATAAGAATAAAAATTAAGTTCTAATAAATTAAAGTCAACAACATTTCAAGTTCATATTCCTAATTAAGTTCAATTTATAGTAAATTCAAGTTATAATTAATTATAAGTTCTAATTAAGTTGTAATTCAAATTCCTAAAATTTCAAATTCAAACTAGCTAGATAGTGTCCCAAATTCAAACTATTGGTCCTAAAATATCAAATATAATTCAAACTTGTCCTAAATTCCAAATTCAAACTAGTCTTAAAATCACAAATTCAAAGTATACTCCTACAATTCAAAAATCAAACTAGTGCTAAAATCCCAAAATTTCAAAGTATTAGTAGTCCTAAAATCTCAAGTATAATTCAAACTAGTCCTAAATTCCAAATTCAAACTAGTCTTAAAATCACAATTTCAAACTAGTCCTAAAATCCTAAAATCTAACTAGTGCTAAAATCCTAAATTCAAACTAGCTAGCTATTCCTAATCCCAAATTCAAACTATTAGTCCTAAAATCTCAATAATAATTCAAACTCTAGTTAGTCCTAAAATCCGAAAATCAAACAAACTCAAATAATACCCAAATTCAAACAACTCCTTAAATTATAGCCTAATTCAAACTAATCCTACAATCCCAAAATAAACTAATTAACTCAAGAAATACCCAAATTCAAACAAATACTAAGATACCCTAATTCAAACTAACCCTAACATTAAAATTTTCAATTCACTCACTAACTAATAATCCTAATTCAAACTAACAATCAATAAACACAAATTCAATAAACTAATTACAAATAAATAGCTAACAAAATCAAAATATAGTTCAATTTGAAAAAAAATTGATGCATTATTAAATCCTAACCTTAAAGGAGAAGAAGAGATTGAAGAGAGAAGAGAGGCAGGCGGCGGCGGAGGCGTCTGATCCGGCAGCTCTGGAGAAGCAGGCGGCGGCTAGCGAGCGGCGGGTCCGGCGGTAGCAGCGATGCAGTGGTGGTGGTGAGGAGTGGAGAGAAGAAGGAGATTTCACAAATGGGAAAATGGAGAAATGGGGGAAAATCGCGGATCTGTTTTTAGATATTTAATAAAAAGCGACGGACAGCGTCTTTATGTCCGTCGCTTTTTAAAAAAAATGTTTGACCAATAATTTTACCAAAAAGCGACGGACTAAGAGACACTGTCCGTCGCTTTCTTAAAATATTTGACCATATATTTTGACAAGAAGCGACGAACATAAAGATGCTGTCCGTCGCTTATTTAAAAAATAATGAAACAATTAAAATTAATAAAAAGCGACGGACGGTGTGGCTTTTTTTAATTTATAAATAATTATTTTTAATAAAATCCGACGGACTGCATTGCTATCTATAAAAAATAATTAATTATTAATTATATATATATTTGGTGCAAAAATCCGCAAAAAAAGCAACGGACTAAGCGATGTCGTCCGTCGCTTTTTTTTAAAATAAATTATTTTTATTAAAAAGCGACCGACAGTGTGGCTAATGGCGTTGCTTTCTGGAGCAACGCCGTCCGTTGCTTTTACTTCCGTTATTTTTTAGTAGTGTTTCTTGCTTTAATTCAAGGCCTAACTCATCTAGTTACGAATGATTTACTCCCAAACTCGTTTAGATTCGCAATACCGAAAAAAGTAAACGAAAACCCACTAAAAATCCCTCAAGAACAACCCTCAAACACATGACCTTCACCTCAAGAACTCAACAAGATTCTCAATATACTCAATCTCATGAATGAATTCATAAAGAAAAACTCATGATTGGCATGAGGGTGAACGAACCCATCACTATGAAAACTAACATACCTCGTGAGAAACCAAGTTCTTGGCGAAAATCCTCAAACTTGAACGAACGCTTGAACTTCTCTTTTTTCTCCTCTTGAACTTCTCTATAAAATCCTAAGCGCATTTACGAATTTGTGAAAAATGATCTCAATTAGTTTAGACCCCCATTTGGGTGGAAAAAAACGTTTAAAGCTAATGGGGGTAAGGAAAAGATCAAAATACCCCTCCTTAATTCGGATGAATTTCCTTGACTAGCCAGCTGTACTCAAATGGACATATCTCCCTCATACGAACTCGGAATTTAGCAAACTCAACGACTTGGAAAGATGACTCAACGACCTTCGATTTGATATCTAATGGGCCACCTAAGTCATTCTGTGCTGGAAGCTATGGTCGTTTGAAATTGACCCAAAACTCAAAATTTAAGAATAACTTGCACTAATCTCAAATTGGCTATTTCTAATTTAGTTCTTTCTAAAATTAGCCCTTTCAAAGACCGAGGTGTTGCAACAATGCATAAAAATTATGAAATCATGCTAAAAAGAACTTTACATGACATGCAATGACCAAGCTAAATCATAAGATAAAGGGTTTGAAAACATAAGTCATAATCATGGTCAAGGCAAGGTTAACGTCTTTAAAACACTTTATGAGATACTTTAGAAGTAATCTTAGTTCATTACCGTGGGAAGTTTACCATTAACCGATATACACCATGTGAGTTATATCATGGAATCCAGCTTAGTGTTCCCAAATCAAAAAGAGAGTATCCTACTTGCCAAGGTAACGACTATGAGTATGAGCTAAGGTGAATCCACTAGCTAATGTCTATCTGAGAAAAAATCCTTTGGAAGGCACATAGTTTATGGGACATGGGTAATCACCTTTATTCCACTCGGTGCTAAGTAAAATCCCATTGAATAGTCATTAATCATATCCATATTATCATCCATGGAAAAGTACTATTAAGTTACTAATCCAAGCTAGAAACATTGTAGCGTAGCTCCTTAAACTATGGGTGAGAAAACCTTTCGCCATCCATAATAGCTTTATAAGACCCATAGTCATTAACTTCATACTAAAGTGGCATACTACTAATGATATAGTTTTAAAAAACTTAATCTATGAACATTGATGGCATATTCGGATACCATACTAATCAAGACCTAATATAGGAAAATAATCAAAAGCATTGATGGAAAATTTAGATGTCATTCATGTCATGCAGCCAAGCTTCATAGAACATATAGATACCTTCATCTATAAGCTTACATAAGTCATAAACATTGTTTTCATAAACATGCATAATTTCCATAAATCATGGTTCATAAGCTTCATCATGTGTTCATAGTCAAAAACCATGGATCATACATGGGTTCATATGAATTCAACTCAAAAACATGTAATTACTTCAACTCATGCATTAAAAGATAGAAAACAATCAATTAAATCATAATTGAGAAGAACCCATAAAGATTGAATAAAATCCTAACTTTGAATTGAGAATTGAACTTGAAAAATTAGAAGATCTTTGAGGAACCTATGGAGGAAAGGACTCCATAGGTAAAAACTAACATACCTTAGTGATCAAGGCCCAACAGCTATGGTGAATTTAAAATCTTTAAGTGAAACCCTAGCTTCTTCTTCCTTAGCCGTAGAGAGAGTTTTGGGGATGAACTTGGAGGGAAATTTATGATTTAGGAGAATGATATAGAATGGGTAGTTTTAGGACTTAAATCACTATATAAGGCTTAAAATAGGGGTTAAAACAACATAGCTTAGGTATTAAACACATAGGGAAAGACCTAAAATAACCCTGACTTAAAAGTTGATAGGTGACTTATAAAAATCACTAAACGGACCATATACGTTTATTTGGTCTGTATAGGGAATCGTATAGATACCCTCAATTTCCTGTCTGCCTTAAATGACTAGGCCACCTCCCTAAATGGCCTATAAACCCTTTCACGGACCGTTTAGGGTCTAATGAAGGGTTCATGGTCCATTTTAGGCATGTGGACCTGCCCGTTAATCCACTTTAACCTTTTGCAAATTTTGAGGTGTTACATTGTTGGAGAGTGGGTGCTAGGTAGGAGAGGAAGGGGCATCATCGTCGTCCTCGTTGCCTAAGTCTGTTGCGTCTTGATTATTCCCTACCTCACCCACTCTCCACCTCTTATTTTCATTGTCAGCGTCCAGTCTTACTGAAAAAGGTAGAAGGGGGATCCATGTGTAGCTCTATGTCGCTGTCAAGGGTACCCTGGCCCGCTTGAACAACGTTGTCATAAGTCTTGGAAATAAGAGGGGCTTCTTGTTTCCCTGATAGAAATCCTTCCACCCCGACACTATTTGGGCCACCAAATTCAGTCTGATCCATTAGATAGCGCATGCCACCACCAGAGCCCGAGGATAGGTCACATCGGTAAGGTTACCTGACCGATGAATCCTCTAGGCCACCAAAGTCAGCCATCTCTTAGCATCAGCAATAAAGTAGAGGTTGGTGATGCCCGGTAATCCAGTGGACTTGACCCAAAAAATCCTCCTTAACTAGTGTGTCATGTAACCACCTCATATTCACCCCCCTCAGTCATCCCTCAAAATTGACATTCGAGACCTGAGGCGCTTCATTGACCATCCAGGCATCCAATGGGATATTCACTTGGATTCAAATAGTAAGGTTGGGTCCTCCCAACTCTTAGTAGGAAGAAGGGCATAGAACTCTCTCACCCAGCTAGTGCACTCAGAAGGAAGAGCCTCCACCAAAGGGCCATAACCGAACTCTTCCACTAGAGTGTGGAAAGCACTTGCCTTCTTTGCCACACCAAGCATGGCAAATTCCCCCTCGAAGCAGAACTTTGTTTCCCCAATAGTCATGTTACCTCTCTCGACTAGCGTCATTGGTAAACCTCATAAAGGGTAGACCTTCCTCCGTTATGACATGCATTGTATTGTAGAATCTGCAAAATATGTCAGTAGAGGGATTACAACTCATACAAGTACATAGGAAGACCATTCAGAGAAAAAATCAGCTTTGGTTGGACTAGGAGCCTACTGTATCGTGATGGATTTAAGCCTAGATATTTTGTGGGTTGATCATGCTGAGATGATGGATTGAACGGTATGATTTGATTTGATTGTCACTTAAATCATGACCAAAGATAATTATGATTTGATTGTCATCGTCAGTTTTTACCAATGGACCACGAGTTTAGAAAGATGAAAAATGGATTCAACAAAAATAAGATTAAAAATGACCTACAACCACTATTACTCACATGACATCAAATTTGGAAGAGAGTTTGTCAATTGCCTAAAGTTATAGAAGTTTCACCTTCTAGACTTTCTGGTTATGGTGTTAAACATAATCGGATCAAAAGAGTATACGTTAGGGTATTTTCTGCATTTACATCGACAAAATCTGAGCAAGGTGAGGCCTAGATGCCCGAATGAATGTTTCAAAAATATAGTTAGGGAGCTGCAATATCTCATAGAAAATGGAAAAAATAAAAATAGAACTCATGAAATGAAGCACAATTAGGATGGTAAAGTAACTGAGGAGGTTGCTATCCGACAACTTCCATTGAGAGTTGCCAAGCAATAAATAGTAGAACCTACCACCTCACAAAGATCCACAAAATCTAAGAAAAGATTATGAAGTTTCAATACAATATTTAGAAGAGGCTAGAAAATCAAGACAAGGCAAGAGATTTGCCGAGTTTAGAAGAATTAACAAGATCAAAGAAGGAAGATCAAGACATGGCAAAAGATTTGTCGAGTTTAGAAGAATTAACTAGATCAAAGAAGAAGGTTTTTGACTCTATATTCTTTCTTGTACTATTTTCTTGTTACCCTAGTTTTACCATTTGTAATATCATCTCAGAGTGTCTTTTAAACTTTGTGTTGATCATAAAATATTTGATTCTTTCTTCTTCTTATTTTTTACATACCGGTTAATTAGTAGACGTTGATTTATGCCTCAATAGGATTAGTAAGATAAGTCTTTGAGTTTTTACTTTTATTGTATTAATAAAAATTAACCTAGACATGTCAACCAAATGAATTGTTATCCCATATAGACTGGTTACTGGTTTGGTGTCATGTGGTAGTTAGAAGTCAAAGTACTCAACTGGTGTCATGCCAAAATGATGCATGAATATCTCCCCGTGGTTCTATATTAATAGAGTTAATGGTCAAAAACATACCTAAAGTATCTCAATTTTTGAGTTTCATACCTGAACTATCAGGTATGCAAGTTTCCTACTTGAACTATTACTAACTATTTATCAAAATGCACTCCAACTACCTAAAGTATCTCAGTTTTATTAATTGCTAATGTTTGGAAACTAAACTTCAAACTTAAAATCTGAATCAATCTTATAAACTATTACCTTATAAATAGAGACCATAGTAAAGATCAAATATGAAAAATTGTGTTCAATTTCTAATCGTATTCCTTGTGGAATCATATACCAACCATGTTGGCTTTTATATTTGACAATGATCGCTTAAGCCATTTAGTTGGTGTGATTTGGGGTATCAAATTTTTACAAGAGCTTATTTGGTAGATTTGGTTTAGATGATTTAAATAAGAATCTACAAAATTTCAATAAGGTATGATATGCCTGTCACCAACCCTATATTTTGTGTGAAGCAATCAAGCTTTGGCTTTTCACATTCTCTCTTATGGGGGAGGCCACTATATGGTTGGATGATCTACTAGCCGATTAATCACTAAATTGGCTGAATTAGCAAAAGCATTCTTAGAGATTATTCCTCTGACTTAGATGTTACAACTCTTGGATGAGATCATGAAGATTCGCCAATTGTCGGACAAAGTTTTTTATGTGGCTCGGATACAATTTAAAAAGAAGACCAAACAATTTTCAAACAATGAATTGACAGATAAAGTATTTCACTAAAATTTCTATAAGTCACTTGATTCCGTCAATAAGTTGATGGCTAATAATGTGGCAGAAGGATTTATCATGGAGAATTCTTTTGTCATGGCGAGTGATTTTCTTGATCTTAACTAAGACAGTCAATTTGTGGAATACAAGGGCAACATAAATAATCATAGGAAACTCCTTGAGAACATTACTGTCTAGAGAATATTTAAAGGAAAAAAAAGAATTATATGAGAAAATGACTCAAATAACAATACTCACCAAGAAGATAAGTGTGGTTGCGAATGTAACCCAAAGACAACTAATTGCGGATGAGGAACTGTGTAACATACCATTTTTTTAGCAAAGATCTGAACCATTCTTCATAGGTATATAAGTTCATACTTGGTGATTCCTAATTGTTCATGGGGCTAAGGCCCAATCATAAGTGTGGAAAGTGTATTGGATGTGAATCATCGTGTTAAGAGGATTTTTGATTGCACAACCATGTGGGAACGTCAGTGTTACTGTTATGGCCGCACGACTAGGCTCCAGCTGCGCGACAACGCACGTTTGCTCCAAAATTCCTTTAGTTTTTTCTTCTTTTCATATTTTAGGGAAGGTGTTATCGGAGAAAATGGCCAAATGACCCCCAGCCTATTACCGGATTTCCAACTACACACTTATCCTTCGTGGGAGTACTATTACCCCCTTGAACTATCTTAATATGAAATAAATAACCCATTAAGTGCTGAGTTGGCATAGAGAGTGCATTTCACTCTTTTTGAGAGAGTGAGTTGCCTATTATCTTTTTTTTTTTTTTCTGATTTTGTTTTTTCTTTCTCTTTCTTTCTTCTTATTTATGTATGCAACTATACCTTTTTCACCTTTATCATTGTTGAAGATTTTTCAATGGATGTTTGGTATAAAATTATCCACAACTAATGCATTTTATGAATAAATATATTTTCAGTAGACTTTACAACTTATCTAACAAATTAATTATTTTTTTAAAAAAAAGCATACCCATTAATTATTATTTTTAAAAGTAATTAATCATGAAAATCAAAGTAAGTAAGAAAATCAAAGTGAAGTAATTGAAAAAAAATATCGTTCAAGTTGACAGCCACTCCTCTTTTACTATATGACGTAATTAAAAACTGCACGGTGCCGCCGATAGCAACCATGACAGTGACAATGGTTGGCCAGCCTCTGATAGAGGCAGGTCAGCAGACTTATGCTAGTTTATTGCGCCCAACAACGGGGGATGTGAAATCATTGCCGCTCAAGCCAATTTCTTACTTGCACGGAGAACCTAAATTAGTCTGGGATCAGTCAGAGGTAGAACATATGATAGTTAATGAGAATCTCCAATATGCTGTGGTTGGAAAGTTTTCATTTGGTTCGCCTGACATACAAGATCTATGCAAGCTAATCCCAAAATAATGTGGACTGAAAGGTGAATGCAATATAGGCTTATTAACTAACAGATATAAGCTTATTAGGGTGACCTTATTGGAAGATTATGTTAATTTGTTGTCGAAGCCGGTGTTCTACATTGCTCAACAACACGCGACTTATCCGATGAGGACATTGAAGTGGGATCTGCTATTTGATCCTGAGGAGGAGACGTCGACAACAATAACATGGATCTCATTCCCTTTATTACCCCCAAATTTCTTTGGGAAAGAAATGATTTTTTCCTTGGCAGCTGCAGTAGGTAAACCTTTACAAGTGGATATGGCGACAAAAAATCAAACAAGACCGAGTTGTGCTAGAGTGAAGGTGGAAGTGGATCTGCTTAAGGAGTTTCCAAAGAGAATTAATATTGGGATCAAATCCAACGAAGAGGTGCAGGAGAAGTGGATCAAGATTAAATATGATTATATGCCCAAATATTGTAAGACATATATGATACAAGGCTATGATGAACAACAATGCTATGTGGAACATCTAGAATTACATCCATACAGGCAGAAAAACATGGAGAATGCAAGGGAAGGTGGAGATGAGAAGAGAACAACTAAACAAATTGGTTCGGAGCAACAAAGAGAAATGAGAGAAAATACATTCACGAAGGGGAGCACGATGAAAGAACATGACAGGAGAAGGGAAGAGGAGAGTAAGGTGGAGAAAGGTCAAGAAGATAGGCAAACCAAGAAAGGGTTAAGCAAAAACATAAATCAGGTATGGACAAAGGTGGGGGTTATTACCACAAACAAATTTGAGGCGCTCAATGACAAGGAAGAGACAGAGAGCATGAACCAGGGTAAATCGTAGGAAGTAGGTGGCACTGACTGCTCCACAAAATAGTGGGTGGAGAGTACTTTTACGCCTCCAGCCAAGACAACTAATAGCGAGAAGAAAAGAGAGGAAGGGGGAAATTCAAAAGGAAGTATGAGATCACAACAAACAAAGGAGGCTGGCAGGGAAACACAAGAGAACCATATTAAAGGAACAACACACAAAGATCATAATGAGGAATCAGATGAAGGAGTGCATACTCCTATGGGGTTACAGTTAGTAATTGCAGGAACGCCAACACAACTACTCACAAGGGAGTACTCGAAGGAGTACATTAAGAACAAACAAGCGATGGAGGAAGATGAGGAAATAGAGGAAAACATTCAACAAATAAGCAGGGATGATGATTTATCACCAAGGAACGTTAATAGTCTGAAGAAGGGTATAAAAAAGGCAAATCTATTATACCACTACAGGTCAGAATAAGGAGTAATAAGGAGAGGAGCATACATATTTATCAATGATTGACAAAATAATATTTTGGAACATAAGGTCAGTCAACACTCAAAAATCATTTGAGCGATTAATTGACCTTAATAGAAGACATCAATACAAATACCTAGCAATAATGGAACCGTTCAGGGAGGCAAGTGAACTGGAACAATATAGAAGGAGGTTAGGATACAAAAATGCTCTAACTAATGCGGTGATATACCATGACTTTACGGTATTTTTAATACATTTCACTTAAGAGTTGTGTGTGTCTAGGGTCTATTTGTATTGTTTTTTTTATGTGTTTTTTCATGTTTTGCATGAAAGATGTTTAGGCGCGGAAGTAAAGAGACAATTGAAAGAAATGCAGAAAAGGGCATCTACAAAGGTCATCTACGGACCGTAGGTCCATTGACGCTCCGTAAATGGTGACCGTAGATCGGCTGGCAAGGCATGGAAGGCAAATCAGGGAAATCTGACAAAGTGTGGAACCACGGTGGCCATTGACGGTCCATAGATTGATCTACAGACCGTACTGTTGATCCATAGAATGATACTCTGAGGGTTCCAATACCTGATTTTTGAAGATTCTAAGTGTGGATCTACGGAGAGGGATTGACGGACCGTAGATCGATCTACGGTCCGTACTGGTGTCTCGTCGTTTGCTTCAGAGAAGCTAATTTTTGGATGCTGAAATATTTTCCAAGTCCTGGCTGACAAAAGGGACTCACGGACAGTAGATCCATTGATGGTCCGTGAGTCAGTCTCGTGGAATGAAGACACGTGCATGAACAAACAGTTCTTATTTTGTTTTCCTTTTAATTTAGGACTTGTTTTCTATAAATAGGGTATGTAAACCTCGTTTTAGGGGTTGGATTTTTATTAGTTTTATTCTAGTTCTTGTTGGGAGATTAACTTGCAACTTTAGCAATTCTTAATTTTCTGAGTTCGTTTTGAAGATTTTGGTGTTACAATTCAAGTTGAATTTCTGGGTTTATTATTCTTTTTACATAAGTTCATAATTCTTTCATCTAAAACAATGAATTTTGTTCATATGATTATGGGTAACTAAACTCCACAACTAGGGTTATGGGAACCATGAGTGATTAACAAAGTATGAATAGTAAATAAGCAATTCTTGAATAGTGTTTTGCATGCATTGACAATTCTTTCGTTTAAAAGTCTTTTTTAATGGTGGCCAACATTAGAACTCACCTTGTTGCTACTTGCCGGACCAAGGAGGTAATCAACAAGAAAAGAATTATCAACATAGATTTAGTGTGATACTATCTAATAGGCTAGTGTCGATTGGTGCAAAGTAATAACTAAGCCA
>JAJOOS010007666.1:0-18446 GCA_029582725.1 Solanum chiquidenum
CCTCAACCAATTCACTCGGAATCCAAAGAGGTACACAAAATTCTCCTCCATAACCACAACTCTCAAAACCCTAGGACTACATTGTGAATGCTAATTAAGTTAGAAGGAACAAGCCTATATTTATAGAATCCTAAACCTTTCCTACAAGAAAAGGACTAGTCAAAATATTAAACCTTTTCCTAAAAGAAAAACCTATTTATGGTAAGAAATCAGGGCAAATAAACCCCAACAATTAATTCATAGCAATTTAATTGTTTAATCATCTGATTTCAATCAATGTATCAATGAATCACTTCTTTAAATTTAACTATATCGTTTTAAGGGTACACTTTTCAAATTAGTGTCAAATATATAATTGTTATAATGCATGTATGTACTATTAGTAATATTAATATTTAATTCCATCGAATTCTTTTAATTCAAGGAATGTTTCAAATTATATTCCACCTGCAGGATGTAAACTTAAAGAACAATCATTTTGATAAATAACAAATTAACAAACTATTTTTGTGACTCTTGACCAGTTTATGTAGGTTGTTTATGAGCTAATGAGGTAATTAATAGTCTTTTTATGAATAGATCTAATTCAATACCTATTTTTAATAAAACATATAAAGTTTATTAATATCCTAGAAGAATTTAAAAAAAAAAAACAAATTTACCACTAGACAGTATCTAGCGGTCTTTTATTAAACATAAAAAATATCAATAGGGACAAGTACAAGCAAGGGGGGCTAGGCCTTACCTTACTAATCCTAATGAAGTACCTAACTTCTACTACCTAACAAGCATGAAGAAAATAAGAGCTAGAGAGAACTAAGTATTTTCTGATCATCACAGAGTTTGTAATACACTCCATGATGATATTACAAATGTGGATGCTTAAATAATGTAAAAATATGTCAATCAAGAAGAAAGTTGAGTTACCATCCTCAAACTTTCTATTACTAAAGCATGAATTAAAAATGATTGATTGCTCATCAAAAGTAACTTGAAGTATTTTTCTCTTGTCTTCTTCTTTCAAACCTATCCAACAACACTTGATGATTCATACCTTCTTTATGGATTTATTGGATCTAGTTGAACCTAGTGATACTATCAAATGGTTTTGCTTTGCCTGTCGCATCGGTAGGTGCCTTGGAACAAACTCCTCAGTCATTTTACCGTCCCAACTATGTTGCCTTCCATATGTCTTCTTTTTTCTTTTGTTTCTTCCACTTCTTTGTTGCCTAAGTGATATATCCCCTTCCCTAGCCACTCTATCAAAGCAAATGTCCAACATATTGTCTTCCTCATCTTCATCAAGAGAATCCTCACCCAAATCCACTCCATCTTCATCAAGAGAATCCTCACCCAAATCAATTGTATTTGACACTAAGGCACTTGACTCATTCTTCCTTGCAAGCACACATTTAGGCACAAATACAGGAGCTTCTGGACTTAATTTGCTATTTAAAGCAGGTGGTGAGACTTGTTTTTCTTGGATCAAATCATGGTCATTCTCTGTTAACCTTACTTGTTTTCTAGTATTCTTCAATAAAGCATCAAAGCTATTCAAACATAATAGGTCTCTTGAGGCATTACTAGCATCGTGCCTCTTCTCACTGTCATGAAAATTTTCAGTCAAACCATTTTCACTACATGGAGAATTATTTTGACTAGTAGGAGAAAGGCTCTGATTACTAGTTGATTTTTTGTGTGCAACCAATGTCCAATTTTTAGTTGGATTCTCGTTTTCAACTTGCAAAACATGCTGCCCAGAATTTTTAGCATCTTCAACATCAGATGTATCCAATATTTTTTGTCTTGAATCCATTAATTTTTGCCCTGAATCAACTCGCGGCGCATCAACCCCAACTCTTGGTGTTCCCCCTGCGTTTTTAGTTGCATTAGACATCAAATTCAGCCCAACTTCTTTTGATTGCACCTCATTAGTAGTAGCCTGTTGGTTATTGCAATCACCTTTGTTTTCGGTAGTTGTTTGAACACCAATATTACTTGTATCAACATCCATTGAGTTTACACGATTTTGCTCGAAAGTGGAAGCAACCAATTGTCGATCTAAAGAAGTAGCTTTACTTTGATCGACATCTACAGTCTTTCTTTTTTCATTTAATATCTCTCTCACATCGCCTTGATACTTTTCACTATCGGTAGTACCTTTTAAAGCACCTTCAATGGTATCATCAATTCGTTTGTTATTTTGATTTCTTTTCGAAATCAAACGATAATTATCTTCATCATGACCTTGGTGCTTACAATAATTGCAATACAAAGGTAGATTATCATATACAATCTCCTAAACAACCTCGATCAACTTACCAGATTTTCCATCCACAAACTGCAACCTTATACGATTTGGAAGCTTTTCCATTAGATCAAGTATAATCTTGACCCTACAAAGGTAGAAAAATGTTTCAATAGGCGAATCCGAATTAAAATATATGATTTTTATTTTAGTGTAACTCAATACGTAATTACATATTTATAATTTTTTTAATATATATTGAATTTTGATAAAAGAGAATATTATTTTTTTAGAAACATATAACTAGACCTTTGGATCTGTCCTATGTGTGTGTTTTTATCAAATAAGCAATGCCACGTCAAAAAAATTATCCAGGTCATACGACACGTGTCATTTTAAAGATTTTTTAAAAAAAGAAACTGAGTTTAGTCGATCATCCATATAGGAAAAAGAATAATTTAATAAAAATATCTAAATATATATTAATGAATTATAATTGAATTAAAAAACTTTATATCTAAACATACAACATACGTATATTAATTTGGTATAACTATTCAAAACAGACAAGCACATAACAACATATAGTTTAGAATGACCAATCGAATATCCTTTATCAAAAATTAATAATATGTATATAAAAAATCATATAAAATATATCGTCAAAAAATATTTTATATATATATACCTTTAATAAAATTTCTTACTTCACTGCCGAAAAGGATAAATTATTAACCTACCCATAAAGAAAGAGTCTCCACATCTACAAATTATTTTCCTTGACTGAAAATCTACTTCTGTCTAGCTGATTATTAGCCTTATTAAACAAAATTCTGGACCAAGTGTCAGATGGTATATAACAATGTATATCTCAGTTTTTTTTTTATCGATATATTATTTTTAAATTCTATATATCACGTTTTCTAAAGTAAAAAAAACATCTAGATAAATATAATATTTAATTTAAATAAATCTTGATAAAAATAGTCGAGTCAATTAGAAAAAGAAAACTGTTTGGCCTGAAAAAAGGTGATCTCGTGAAAGATTGTCGTTATTTTTGGGAAGATTGATTCCATGATTCATTATATATATTCCCTATATGCCATTTTATTCACAATGGAAATAGATTTAAATGAACTGCTTGGTATTGAGGGCTTTAAAAATGAATCGAAAATAATGTCGCTTTGCTTGATCTAATTATTGTGCCAAGGGCTGGTGGTGCCTTGAGCAGCTCTTAGTTTCGTTTGCCGGTCTTTTTCTTCTTATAATCAAGTGACTTTCAACTCCTTTCCTTCTCCTTACTACTATCAAAATGTTGTTTTAGTTACATGACTCCTTTCACGGAGATCGATAATAAAATGCAATATGAAAACAATAGATATAATACATGACCTTTTTTTTAAGAATTGTTTTTTCTTATTTAAATCGCAAGTGATCAAACGAGATCATTTTTTTCACGTGTAGGGTATTTTTTAAAGCTCTTTTTTAACTTGAAAAAATATATTTTTTAAAGAATTATTTTTTTTTAGAACCCAAATTCAAAATGTGTTTTTTTCTTTGAAAGGGGTTGGGGCAGATGGAGGAGTGGGTGGAACAAACCATGACTTTGAGCATTTACACTTCAAAAAAAAAAATCAAAGATAAAATCCAATATACCATGAAATTAACTTTTTTCCACAATATTCTTCTAGTTATTTAAGAAAAAAATTGACAAGTCTTCTGATAAATAGACATGCAACCATCTTTTTTTGTTTTTGTTTATTACTAAAAATGTTATCTGTCTGTTTCATGATCAATTAAACTTGTTTAACAATGATGATTATTGAGTTTAATTAGGTTCAATGTTTCTTATCTGAGGTAGATATGGGAACTCCTTGGTAAACTTATAAGACTATATCTGAAAATGGTATAATTAAAGAGAGTAACTTAAAATGATACTCCTAAGAGTTTTAATTAATACAACAAAAATAAAATTTAAATCTATCTGTTTGCAATAAATTTTAAATATATGAAAAATAAATAAACCTTACAAATAAAATTTGAAGAAACATAATTTTGTTGATAAATATGCGGGTACAATTTTGTTCCTCCCTTGATTCTACTCTCCTAAGATTTATTCATGATTCGAGGATCGTTAGTGGCGTATTTCTCGAACTAGGATGATTTAGATTTAACCTCTATATGAATATTCAATGACTTTTGTGGAATATTCGAGATCTTGATCTTTAAAAATACCCAAGAGTTTATGGGATATTTTGAGATGCCCTTTAAGGGAATTTAGTACCTTTTATATAGGCATAAACTAGGGTTTATGATTGAGTAGCTTCCAAAATTCTAATTGAAACTGAACACACCTTTTAGAGTCCCAATTCAAATTGAACACGTCTTGTAGAGTCCGCAACATTTCAATGTCTACACTATCGTTTGATATTTATATTGGGATCCGATTAATTTGAATTCGAGCATTGTAGAGCCTATTTTTTTTAGTGTGAAGCTCCTAACAAAAAAATTTTCATTCCTAGGGGCTGAAATGTAAGACCTCTAAGTAAGGATGGAGGAAGCTCAATTATCTCACTACAACTTATATCGATAACCAACGACGGAATTAGGTAGGGTCGAGGGATTTCATCTGAACCCCTTCAACGGAAAATAATATTATTTATACATAGTTAAAATTATTTTTCATGTATATATAATAAATATTGAATTCTCTTTAACTATTTCGTATGTTTTTAATTTTTTCATATTTTGAATCTCTTTACTGAAAATTTTGACTCCACCATTATCGATAATATAGCCAACTGTTTTATTTGATTGGAAATCTACTTATTAGCCTAGATTATTAGCTAAGATAGATAAAACATAAATTGACTAATTGTTGGATGGTGCCTATATCATTTTAAATGAGAAGATAATGACCGATTCATATGTACAAAATACAAATTAACTACTATTTCTTTTGTTTTTCCTTTTTTTTTTTGTTTAATTTCCATGATTTAAGGTTAGAATCTTATTCAATCATTTTTAGGAGAAATTTAAATGACGCTGGAACTATTATTTTTGCTACATAGAATTTTAATTTTTCACCAATATCATGAAGGTACAATGAGCACGATAATCATCAAGTGAGCTAAATCTCAATTTCTAATTTTGGTGGTATTTATTTAACGTCATAAACTAGTTGTCTTAAATATAAACTTCTTCTCAATCGAGCACATTTTGAAAGTGAATCTTTAGGTACGGTGTATTTTTATTTTTAGTTTAAAATTTAATAAATTTATATTCATAAATTTTAAATTTTAACTTCATCTGAGGCATCAACTTTTAAACTATTAAAAAAAGTGATGGAATTTGCTAGGGAATTTAGGAAGGGTCAAGTTAGATGAGACATCAATTCCATGTCTGTTTGGGGTATTTTGAACCAACCAACCACATCCCCAAAATCCTACCTGCCCCCCAAAAATTAAAATATGAAGAACAGTTCCACCACTTCCATGCTAATATAATATTTATATTTATATATTTTAAGTTTACGTATATTTGATCAAAGTCGGAATTGAAATTTTAAATTTATGAATTCTAAAAAAGAATTACGGGATAAATTGTTTGTACATGTTAAGTAAAAATTTCAACATTAGTGCAAAATTTATGCCAAAATTGTCGAGTTCTGAGACCTCATAAATAGGAGTGGCAAAATTAGCCCTTACAAACATGTTCATCTAAATTTGGGACCGCTCTATTACTGCACTACTGAGGAACGAAAGACTTAATGTTGGAAGTTGGTTTTCGTTCTTTGGATCAACGTATGATTGAAGAAAAATGAATTTGTCTTTGTTATTGACCCACTCATGTATTAGCTCAACTCATCGAAAAATTGAATTATTTTCAAAAAATAATTTTTTATTTGATATGTTATAAATAATCATAATTAAAAAAAAATAAGTACGAAAAAATCATAAAAGAACAAATGAAAAACTAAATTACGGCCCGCTCTTTAGCACATTTTGTTTCAAGTGATATTGTACACATCAATAACTCACTCATTAATTATTTTAATTTATTTTAACTCACTCAAATACAAATTCAACTCTACAAGCTCATTTGATACCCTTACGTATGAGTGGTTTTTTAAATCGATACCTTAATTTACTACCAATAATTATGCTTATTGATATATAAAAAAAATATTATTATTTTCCTTAATAACTTTTAACACAAACATTCTAATATGAATTGTGATGGATGACGGAAACTCTTCTATTCTTACCGGTTTAGGGTTTGAGCCTTTAAAAATGAGAATTTTTTTTTATTTGGATCGCATTCTTAAAAAATGAGTTATATAAACATTGTTGGTATGCTTCCTGCTCATGATAAAAGAAAGAAGAGCGACAAGATTTAATTTATATATATAAATTTAAATTTAATCAAACTTCAATACGATTATAAAGAAATAAAAGTGACAAAATTTAATTCATATATTTAAATTAAAATTTAGTCAAACTTCAATACAAATATCAGATACGAAGTGACAAAATATCAAAGCATGATTAGACGAGCTTCCAAGGGCACATGTTAGTTTTATGGTGTTCGGTCCTTAAGGCTACACGTTTGCAAACTCGACCGCTCATTTTGTTTGTTAGATAAATAAAAAAATCTGACTATATAGTTGAGATGTTAAATCATCCAACTTTAAATTTATCTAAATACAGTACCTTTTTTACAAAAATACAATGTATTTTAGTCGGTTATTTTTAATTTTTTTTTATTTATGCATTTTGAGTTATCAAATTAGGATTTCTATTGACCGTAAAGCTTAATTTGATAATGCAAAAAAAATTAAAATTGTATATTGTAAGTGCACATTTCAACACACGTATGCATATTAGGGGTGAAGCTATATAGTTCTTATGACACTTGTTTAAGTTTGGTTTTCTAAGAGCAAGTTTGGATGGCCGGTGTTATAACTTGTTATATTACGGTATTTTGTTCGTTTAAATATAATGTTTTTATTTTGATAGGTAGTTAAATTTAACTATATTGCATTGTTAAATTTATTATTAGATAATGAGAAAATTTCTCATTTTATATAACGATTAATTGGAATGATTGCGTTGTTACTCCTTCTCTTTTTATTTTTTTATTTTTTACTTGTTATTTAATAAACTCTTTTTATTATTTATACTATCTTTTTATAGTAATTTCTACTTTTCTGGTAAGTTTATCTTTCAAATTATTGATGTGTGACATTATGTAATGTCAAAAAAGATACGGCTTATCTAAATGTTGGATTCATGAAATAATATAATATGATATGATACAGTAAATACAATACAACATAATACGATACATTATGAAATAATATATAACAACCATCCAAAGAAAGTATACATATATAGTTTAATCAAAAGTCGTGGTGATGAAGTGGTAAATATCTCAACGAGGTTTAGATTCGAGTCCTAAAAATGAAGTCACATTTAATAAAAAATATTTTACTTTCAATGTGAATCTTTTTTATGTGAATTTAGATTAATTGGATGAATAATTTTTTATATTTGGTGTTACATTTTAGTTCTAAATTATACGCCTTTCACCTGATTTGATTACAAATATAATATAAAATTAACTAATTTCAATCTCCTATCAAGATAATATATAGTTTTTTTTAGTTCAAAAGAAGAATTTGCACATAATTAATTAGAACCAACAGACATAGGATATTAAGATACTATTTGTCATAGGACATGGATCTTGTTCCATAACTACTAGTAGTTATAATTATTATTATTATAACACGTATCAAATCAAATAATAAAATGCTTTTTATATGTCGTTAATACAAGCTTATTAATATATTCATGTCACTGTCATTAATTAAACGAGAACAAAAAGTAAACAACAACGTTCAATCAAATGAATGAGAGATAATTAACTTGACTAATATTAGTCCTATATAACATCATTATTTGATTGTCGTCACAAAATATGTTGTAATCATCATGAAGTTATTTGCAAACAAACAAGTAGAGACTAGAGAGATTTAATTTCAAAATCAAGTTCCCGTAAATAAATAAAGTTCAAAATTCTTTTAAATCATTATCATTTTATCTAGCGAAACTCTGTAGATTAATTACAGTACAAGTTTTTGTCGTTGACGAATGTATCATGCAAAACAACTTTGGATCGGGACTTGAGGTGAACTCCTGGCATTTGGAGTTGTTCTTCTTTTTCTATTTTGGATGGACTAGTCTTTATTTTATATTCAGAGACGATTTTGTATATTTGTACTTATCTTGTACTCCTGTTGTGATTAGTAGCTTGAGTACCGATTAATATCCATTTTTGAGAAATGTGTAATGTATATCTTGATTCTCCCTCTCGTTTCTATTCCAATATTTATTCTTTATATTCTACATTCATCTCTTTCGCGTAATAACTTGTTACTTCTTATTTTGAGCTATGAATTCAATTTATATACTAATAAAATGTTAGTAAGTATCATCATGATCATAGATTTTGAATCGTAATAAATTAGAGTGTAAAAATACTTTATATATATGAGAATAGAGAGCATAAAAAAGTTACTTCACCTTCGTAAAAAAGGGAAAAGAAGGGACCCCCTTTATTTTTTCGTTCGATAGTTAATAGCATATAAAAGAAAAAAGAAGAAAATACAAGAAAGTGCTTATGTAAGATCCAATTATATATATTATTTATGTGTAATTTATTACTTTTTTTGGGATCTACTTGAGTGTTTGTTAATATTCCAAATCTATTAAAGTAGATGAAAAGTCTCTTAACAACCTTGACAGTATAGAAAATATGTCAAAGTATCAATTTCTTACTTTATAATATACGATTTAATCATTTCCTAGATGATTAATTTTCTTGGCTATGTGGAATTTAGTTCCTTCTATAGCTCTAGAATTTAGACCTTTTATGATAATGTTTTCCTAATCATGTGTGCATGTATTAGTCACTCTTTTTTAAGTAAATAGAAAACTGATACTCAAGCGTTTGGATAAAAATTTTGGTTGAAATTTATATATATATAAAAGGAATAATTTTAAATTTTAAGTCGAAAAGATGTATTTGAAAGTTATTATAGTTGGACATAAATAAAAATTAAAAGATAGCTCATCAAATAAAAAAAATTGTTCGATCTGCTTTTGAATCATAGTCTTACCTCGTCTTCATCATGATACAAACTCCAAATTCTTATGGCAAAACACGAGAAAATTGATCATATGATGATTGAAATGAAAATCAGAAGCATGACTAATATCTATGTGGTCTTCCAATATCATATGAGGAAATCAAATAATCCATCACTTGAATAATTAAATAGTGAAATGATCAATAATTATACTAAGTTTACGATATTACAGTAAAAAAAAGTTAAATTTTATTTATAATTGAAATACCAAAAATACTATTAACCCAAAAATTTAATATGATTATGAACTCCAACCAAATCCCGGGGTACACTTGGTTTGATATGACTTAATTAATTCCTCAACTACTCCAAAAATATTGTATTAGTTTGTTTTCTTTAAGAGAAAATTCAAGAGTATTATAAAATCATTATAAGTACTTAAACGAAATCATTTGTTTTAGTTGATTAAAATAATGTTCCCCTAATTCCAAAATTAAGAAAATAAATTTGACTTCGACACATAAGATTGCATTTGTTATATTAATTATTTAATTATAACAAAGATTTCTTGTCGGCAAATGAGACAATTATATTATTATTATATAAAACAACTTAAGAGTCCTTAATTATTATTATTTTTGTAAAAAAGGTACTAATTAAATATATATATATATATATATATATATATAATATGTCCAAGCAACATCATAATCATAGGATTCAGTGTGACAACAGCAATCAGACATAGATTTTTCCGAAATAAAAAAACAAAAATATAAATTAAGATATTAGTGTATACATAAAATTGTTTCTCAAATATAATTCATGTAATTATATTTACCGTACATATTTAAAGATTCTCATAAATCATACAATTCAGACTGAGATAATCAACAACCAATGTCATAACTCATAAGTAAGAATTTTTATATTCTTAATCAAATATCTTAGATCTGAGTTTTGACTTCAAGTCATTTTTAAGAGGAAGAACTTTATTCCATAAAGTAATTTTTCTTTTTACATGAATTCGAATCAACCAACCCAAAGTAAGTATCAAATACTTAGTTAAAAAAATGTCACTTTCTGAATTCTGGACATTGTTAAATTCAAAGTAGTTAAACTTTAGTTGGTTTTCTCCAAATAAATAAATAAATATATTCTAAATAACAATACAAATTATTTTGCAGAAAATGAAATCTCTATTTTATTTTTTATTGTTTTTAAAAAAGAAAATAAAAATATACCACCAAAAATGCAGTTGAACTGTCATAGTCTTGCAAACTGTACAGAGTAAGCAGAGGCAAATTAGTCAATATATCATTACTTGAATTAATCCACTTCATTTACCTAATTTTAAGAATGTAAACATTAATTACTGTTGTGTTAATGATTGATTACCAACTAATGTTGTTTTAGTTACAGTCTTACAGAGTAGATTATATACTTGGTTTTCTTGGTTCTGCAATTTCTATATGGAGCTAAGTTATGTATACTGATTGTCAGTGTATAATTTTCTTTTCTACACTAACAATTAAAATCTGTTATATTATTTTTACCATCTAATTTTAATCTTTATCATGGAACTAATGTTTGAGTCTTACAAAGTTGAAAGAACAGAAGCAAGATTTTTAAAATCTATATTATAAAATATATTGGATTATACTGATTATACTAATTAATGGTCTATCGAATATAAGCTTTCAATTTTCACTAGGTAGAAATAAAGTTGTATATATACTATTCTTCTTAGAGTAAGATTATAGTTAATATGATATTGTTAACGTCATAAACTTTTTCTGTACGCGTACAATACACGTGCAAATTTTGACGTAATAAAGAACTTTTACGCTATTAAAATAGTTAGTACTCTCTTCATACTAATTTACGTGATACCATTTGACTTAATATAAAGTTATTTTTAAAAAAAGATAAACACTTTCAGAATTTGTAATCTAAAATCCTCTCTGATCATCAGTATTTCTATAAATCATCAAGTATATAAAAATGAGAATTCTAAGTTAATTACTATAAAAAAAATATAACATTATTTTTGAAAATGTATCACATAATTTAAGATAGATATAGTAAAAATTAAATTTTTATTTTTTTAAAATTAATTTAAACATTTCTCAATCAATTTTTTGTTTACTCCCTGTTACTCCACCAGTCCCAAACACATAAACCAAATTATAAAAAGATGCCTTTATTCTTCTCTTTCTCATTCCACATTCTCCTGTGCTTCTTCTTTTTCTCTCTGGTTTCTTCTTTCACCGCTTATTCTCCATTCATATTATCTCATATCTATGCTTCTGCTTTCTCATTGATCGCAGAAGCAGAAATCATCATTTCTTACCCCATTTTAAATTCCAAAAAAGTAAAAAAAAATTAAAAAATTCAGTCCTCATTTGATTATGAACTCAATTTAATCTTTTTTTTCCTGTGTTTCTGACATTCCACCATTGTTTTGCTTCATCTAGACGCAAAAAATCCCAGAAAAAACACACATTCTTTTCACTTTTTGCCTTAGTTAAAAGCCTCCCCTGTTTTTGTTCTGTTTTACTCTGTTTTGTTTTAGCTTTAAAAACGTTCTTTTCTCTCTAATAAATCCCCTGTTTCTGCTCTGTTTTACTCTGTTTTGTTCTGTTTTTTCTGAAATGGATCGTTTTTCGTCAACGACTCTGTTTCCTGATACACTTGCTGGTACAAGAGATGATTTAACAGAGCAATTGACGATAATATGGGAACAGATTAAAGCTCCATTAATCGTTCCACTTCTCAGAATCGCGGTGTTTTTGTGTCTGTTAATGTCGATTTTGCTCTTCATAGAGAGAGTTTATATGGGGATTGTGATTACGCTTGTGAAAATTTTCGGTCGAAAACCAGATAAACGTTATAAATGGGAATCTTTAAAAGATGATGTTGAGATTGGGAATTCATGTTATCCTATGGTTCTTGTTCAAATTCCAATGTATAATGAAAAAGAGGTTTGTATTAATCAACTTCTGTAAATAATTGCTTTTGTTTCATAATCATTTTTTGGTTAATGTGGATTTATGGATAAATATTGATTGAATTTGCTGTTTTGTTATAGGTTTATCAGCTTTCAATTGGTGCTGCATGTGGACTTTCATGGCCTTCTGATCGTATTATAATCCAAGTTCTTGATGATTCAACTGATCCTATTATCAAGGTATAACCAAATTCCTTCGAGTTATATGTACTGTCAGTATAAAATGATTTTTAAAATATCAGGTCATCTAAATAGAACTACAAGTAATTAAAAATGATGTAGGCACCAACATAAGTTGTGGTGCAGTGGTAGGACTACTTCATACTTATCTAGAGGTTTTAGATTAGAGCCTTGCGTATGAAGAAAATCATGTTGGGAGCACCACCTCCGAATAAGCCCTGTTGTGCGTGATCTGAATTTAGTTGGGCTCTGATTAGGTTTTGGATCATTGGACTCTAGACACCGAGTGGAAAACCAAAAATAATGATGTGGACAACCTACTATAAGCATGTTGAATGACACTAGACCATTGGACTCTGGACATCGAGTGGGAAAAAAAATGATGTGGGCAACCTACTATAAGCATGTTGAGTGACAAATATAGTGTCAACTGTCACAGTATATAAGTTAAATTCTAAATGACACACATAGTGTCAACTTGCTTCATTTCGTGTCATTTTTAATGAAAATTCTGACTCCGCTGTTGTTTTTGCTATTGGTGTAGAATTTGGTGTCAATGGAGTGCCAGAGATGGGCAAGCAAAGGGATAGATATAAAATATGAAATAAGAGACAACAGAAATGGGTACAAAGCAGGAGCATTGAAGGAAGGATTGAAACATCCATATGTAAAACAGTGTGATTATGTTGCTATATTTGATGCTGATTTTCAACCTGAGCCTGATTTTCTGTGGCGCACCATTCCGTTTCTAGTTCACAATCCTCAACTTGGACTTGTTCAAGCTCGTTGGAAATTTGGTAAGTTACTCGTTAACATATTTGGTGAAATTTTCAAAAATTATTTACTTTGGCAATTTGTGTTTAACTAATAAATTTGAAAAAATAATATTAAAACAACAATTTGTGATTGATCGAGGTTTCAAAAATGCTTCTGAAAAAAATATACTTTTTCGGTTTCTAGAAAACAATTTCTACTACTATTCAAAAAACACTTATTTTCCAAAATAAATAAATAAATAGGAAACACTTGAACCCTCTAGAATAAACATTCTTAATTTTCAAAAGTTTTTCTAAACAAACTATTAATCTCCACATAAAATTCGAACCATTAATTAATAATAATACCTACATAAATTACAAGAAAATCTTATATAGTATTATTTTGTCCGGAATGGAACGTAAAACAAATATGTTGGCACTTAAATATACTGACATCATAATAATAAATAAGCTTTTGTTTTATTCAAAAAGTAAACACATAAATATATAAATTTAAATTTCATATATACAATAAACAGTAACATGTAGTACTAAAGTAGATATACAAAAAATAATAATTCGTGCATTATAAACCACGTATTCCTAATTACAGAATAAAACTTTTGTCACTAATTATTGCTTTAAAAAATCACGTGTTATAGTATCATCTTTCTAGCAAAATATAAAAATTAATTTTAATAGCTGTCGGTGGCTTTAGACAGCTATTTTCTTGTTGAGTGTGTTATGATGATTTAGGTAACAATCTTGGTTGGTCAATTTGGTTGGGCCACGTATACTCTTATTAACTTCGGTGGGATCCGAAAACAAAATTATACTGAAAATTGAAGTTCGATGCACAAGATATATCGCGTTAGTAGGGTGAAGTTCGATGCACAAAATATATCGCGTTAATAGGGAAAAGGGGTAAAGAAATGTAAACGTTTATGCTAATACAAATATTAATGACGATTTCTGCTATTCGAACCCGAATACCATTTAAATATAAAATTGGGATAATGGTCTGGAAATAGTTTACTATACTTACTTTAGTTAGTATTTAATTTTTTCTTTTATGTGGCACAAATTTTCTTAATTAATCTATTAGAAAAAAAATATTTTTTTAATATTCATTTTATTTTACTCTTATTATCTAATCTCCCAATATATTTAAGACAACAAATTTCAAAATAACTTTTATTTTTCTTAAATTTGATGCTCAATTAATTTATGCCACATAATTAAAAATGTTCTTAAATTTTTTATATGTTGTCTCATGATATAGGCACTTCAATAATAGGTTGAACAACTATATATACTGGTGGAATTACGTGAGATCTCGGGTTCAAGCTCATTTTACTAGAAAAAATCCTATAGGAAGCGCTCCCGTTAGAAATTGGTTATGCAATGCATTAATCTGAATTTAATCGAGTATATTAATATGAATATCAAATATCGGACGTAAACTAAATATAGACCTATCCTTTTGAGCTGGAACGGTACTGAAAAAGCTGCAGTGTTTTATACTTAAAATGTAAGGCTGTTATGGAGTCGTCTTGATGAAGACAAATGGTACTTATAATATGTAGCCAGCAATTGCATGTGCCAAAAGAGTTGTGGACCTTAGCCACCTCCTACTTACTTAACCGACACTAATAAGTGAAATAAATTCCACACTACTAGGATCTACATGTTACGAATTTGAATCATGTAAGTAGTAATTAATATTTGTGTTAGGGTTCGTGTGATCTATAAGTTACGAATTTGAATCATGTAAGTAGCAACTAATATTTGTGTTAGGGTAGTATAACGTTGCATTAGAATATGACCCTTTTCTGGACCTTACGTGAGTGTGAGATGCTTTTTGTAGCGAGCTACTTTCTAATTAATATATATAGTTTACCTATTGTAACATGTGATCTATAGACTTTACGTGAACGCGAGATGTTTTATGCACTGAGCTATCTTTTAATATAGTTTACTTGTCGTAACATGCATGTGATCTATCAATTCATGCTTGTTTTAGAGGTTTAATGAATTAACTCTCATGTTTTAATTTATTTGGCATGCTTTTCTTTTTTGTTGGTCGAAAAAAGAATGTCATATTTATGTAATTAGAAATAATTTAACTTTAAACTTTTCTTTAATTTTAATAAAATGATTTATAGTCATACAAACTAAAGTTTTTTAGACCATAAAATTTTCAGTTTTTTTTTTTTTTTAATTAAAAAAATAAAACTTTGTTCTAATTCAAACAATGTTACATTAATCATAAGCTCAGATTCGTTAGAGAATGAACTGGTGATCTCTTTATTTTGACTTGAACAATCTTTCCTTTTCGAGTTTTCCGGTTAGTTTTTTATATTAAATTAGGTCCAAACGTCGTATCTTTTACGATTTTGTGGTGTATAATGGTTGCAGTGAATGCTGATGAATGCTTGATGACAAGGATGCAAGAAATGTCCCTGGATTATCATTTCACAGTGGAGCAAGAAGTGGGCTCTTCCACCTATGCTTTTTTTGGCTTTAATGGTACTATCAACAAATTGCTTCCCCATTAATTATCATTTTCATCATCTCAGCTAATTTTATACATGTAATTAATGTTTTGAGATTGACCCTTTTGAAATCTCTAAGGAACTAAAATAATTTAATAAACCAGATATGATTCATGTTGCTCGGACTCTTTAAAAATGTCGTTGAGTGTGTGTTAGATTCTCCAAAGATAGTGTATTTTCAGAGAATCTGACATGGGTGTGGTGTAACAATATTTTCGAAGAGTTCGAGCTTAAAGACAATAATATTGACAGAAAAGTAGTCCAAAAGAATGTTCTTTTTGCTTTTATTTGAGATTTTGCCATTACTCGTGTTCGAAAAAGAAACCAAATAGACTAAAAGTCATATATAAGGTCTTTTTGGAAACAGTCTCCATTCACGAGGTAGGAGTGAGGTCGGTATACACTCTACTGGATATGTTGTGTTGTTGTTGTTTAACAGACTAAAAATCATAGGAATGGAAAAATAAGTAGATATCGAGCTTGAAACATCTCACACCACGTGTACTACAAGCGTGATCTTAAAACTAGAAACTCTAGTTTGGAACAAATTAGCAGATGAGATTGACGAAGTTTAGGAAAATGTAATACTAATGAAGTTTTGACGTTATTTATCGTGCGCGGAAGTTTGTCTGTTTTCATTAGTTGAAGCAATTTGGGACTCTCTTGGCTGCGGTGTGCTTGGATGCACTAGTCTTACACACGCCAGCGCTGAGATGAAAAACTATTTTTCCTTATCTCAGCTAATTTTATGCAGTAATTAATGTTTTGAGACTGATCCTTTTGAAATCCCTAAGAGGTCAAATGGAGCACAATGAACACTGAGGACTCATATAACCGACACCAATTTGCTTAGAATTGAGGCGAAGTAGTTGTTATTGTTATGTTTGAATAGAAGTAAAGCTCACAGTGTGTGTGTGAAAAAACAACACATACAGGGACAGCCGGTGTTTGGAGAATAGCTGCATTAGAGGAGGCTGGAGGTTGGAAGGATAGGACAACAGTCGAGGATATGGACCTGGCTGTCCGCGCTAGTCTCAAGGGCTGGAAATTCTTGTACCTTTCTGCTCTCAAGGTAATACTTAAATTCTCACTCTCCTCTAAATAACTTATCCGAAATACGAGTGATATATCCTATTTACAAACAAATAAAATGTCATACTTGCTATAGTGACATTGAGTCATGAAGTTCGAAACTTTAAGCTCTTGTTTCATTTGTATAGGTGAAAAATGAATTACCAAGTACATTCAAGGCGTATCGCTATCAACAACATCGTTGGTCCTGTGGCCCGGCCAATCTTTTCAGGAAGATGTTTATGGAGATCATAAGAAACAAGGTAAATTCCTCAAGTAATCGGTTTTATGTGAATTTGATAACTGCTTAGTACTACCGAGCTAGCTAAGTCCCCATCGAGCCTTTATGTTGCATTCGTCTTTTCGCAGAAAGTATCGTTGTGGAAGAAGATTCATGTGATTTACAGCTTCTTCTTTGTAAGGAAAGTTGTAGCTCACATTGTGACATTTGTGTTCTACTGTGTTGTACTACCTGCAACTGTATTAGTACCTGAAGTTGAAGTTCCGAAATGGGGAGCTGTTTACATTCCATCCATTATTACAATACTCAACGCAGTTGGAACTCCACGGTCAGTTCTCATTCTATGTTAAGATTTTACTTCAAATAGTACTTAGCAGAGCTATGTTGCTCGGACTCTTCAAAAATGCCTCCTGGTGCGTGTCGAATCCTCCAGAAGTAGTGCATTTTTGGACGATCCGACAAGGGTGCGGTATCATTTTTGATAGTCCGAGCAACATTGCTCGGAGTGACATAAACAGAAAAGGGAATTAGGAAAGACACTGTTAGATTTTACAGATCCTTGTAAGATGATCGATAATCAAATGCTCATGAGCTACAGAGCAAGTACTTAAAACACAAATGTGTGATACTTATAGGAAGAGCTAATAATATATAGTTACTAGTCTATCATTTGAGAGTGAGCATGAAAATGCTGAGGTTTGCGCTCGTGCCTATTTGACAACAGGTCGTTCCATCTGATAATATTTTGGATCCTTTTCGAGAATGTCATGTCACTACATCGAACAAAGGCTACGTTCATTGGATTGTTAGAGGCAGGTAGAGTCAACGAATGGATTGTCACAGAGAAACTCGGAGATGTTCTCAAGATGAAATCATCCAGCAAAGCAGTAAAGAAACCTCGATTTAGGTTCGGTGACAGGTAAACAATCCCCCTCTAAACTCACTTCCCTTTCGTCGTTTAGATCAAACAGGGCTAACCATACATCAAACTAAGTTATTCTTTGTTCTTTTGACAACAGACTTCTTTTGCTAGAGCTAGCCACTGGTGCTTACCTCTTCTTTTGTGGATGTTATGACGTCGCCTTTGGGAAAAATCACTATTTCTTGTACCTCTTCATTCAAGCATTCGCCTTCTTCATCGTCGGATTTGGTCATATTGGCACTTTTGTTCCCAACTCTTAAGGACACTACTAGTGGAAGCAACGATGAAGCAGTAATATTTTCAGCATC
>JAJOOS010007669.1:0-124574 GCA_029582725.1 Solanum chiquidenum
TACTCCCTATTTCCCATTAATTAATGTTGAATGTACTTCCGCGACCGATGAAGTGTGATGACAAGTTTGAAGAGGCTTGTTTGGGGTTCCTTCGGGTTCCTCATTCGCCATGTCACGTCTAGGCCCTAGGCTTGGGTCGTGACAGTTGTGTGTGAGTAATAGTTGCATAATGAGGACCTTCCTAGTTTAAAAGCACCGGGATGATGATAGTTCCTTTTGGTTGTGGATGACTTATTGAGGTCTCTATATTGTCTTATGTTAACCTTAGTATGGGTTTACTCCTAAGGGGGAGATTGTATGCTGAATAGTAAGGTTGTCAAGAGTGTCGATATCCTTATCTCTTTCCTTTTGTTCTTATTCAATTTTGAGACCAAGAGTCCCTTGTAGCTTGTTTCATGTTTTGGAGTCATGTGTGAAATGTGTTTCCATGATCTCCTTATGTTATGCATGTTTTGATGAAATTTATGTTTATATGATAAAATGAGATTTTGATTTATGTGTTCCTCATGTTAATGTACATCTATAATGAGTTCCCTAAATGTTTCATGAGTTGACTTTTTGAACATGTTTAAATGTGTTTTTGAGAAGAGTTGCATAAATTTCCATATGATGTTGTAATGAGCATGATGTGAGTTGGAGAAGGAAATTCCTCCAATGAAATGAGAAATGTTGAAGTTTTCATGCATAATGAGTTTGTAGATGTAGTTCCTACTTTCTTGTGTTGCATTGAGCTTATTCATGTGGAGTTGATGTTCCCTCCTAGTTTTGAGTGCATTGTTTATGATGTTGCATTCATGATGGGCTGCTAGTCTTGAGTCGTTAATCCCTTAACGTGTTTAAAGTGTCATTCGAGGACGAATGTTTCCAAGTGGGGGATAATGTAACGACTCGGAAAATGATAGGTTGAACTAGAGCCTAAACGTGAGGGTTAACTTTAAGAGTTAAGGGGTTTAGTGGTTAAACATCAAGGTATGTACTAGACCCCGTAGTTTAGAAGACCTTCTAAGGGTTGGTTGAAGATTGCAAGGTCTATTGCCAACCCAAAAGGGGCAAGCCTAAGCCAAAGGCCAAGGTTGCCCCAAGTTTGGCCAAACATTTCCCAAGGACCACGACCACCTTCACGACCAGTGGTCTTGACAACGGTCCGTCAAGGGGCTCGTGAAGGTCCCATAGGCATGTGTGAAAAAAGGCATTGAGGCCTAGCCACTGCCTAGGAACCACGACTTTCACTATGACTCGTGGTCTTGACCACGGATTATGGGAGGTCTCGTGGTCTTGCCTTGGACTTGTGGGAGCCATGGCTGCATAAAACTCCATCTAGCCACTGCCTACCATCACCACTAGGGTCTTTACGACCCATGGTGGCCACCAGCATCCTCGGGCTACCACTTTTTAGCTTGAGGATGATGAGTTATTGTCAGCCCAGAGAGCTGAGCTACATTCCAAGAGGCTGAATGATCCGTCTAGGATCAGGATTAACCAGACCATTCCTTCCCCTCATGCTCCAGCACAGGTTGTGGTCCTAGCACCACCGATACAGGGTCATCCTCCTCGATCTATGAACAGACTTAAGATTGATGGGTTGAGGATCATTATAGAGGAGAAGAGGTTGTCTACTAATGTGATAATTGACAGATACCCAGAGATTATGAGTTGCTTAAGGTCTCACCGTTCAGTTGTTCACTAAACCCCGTGGCCCTTATGTTCCCAATTGGTTCTGGTAGTTCTACACTGCTTACGGATCTTTAGTCCCATAAGGGAAGAAGATGGCTGCCAAATTCAAGTCGGTAGACTATGTGGTTGTTAGTGACAGAAAAGTGAAGTGTGATAGTGATGCTATCAACGCAATTCTGGATTGTTCAACAGAAATGGAAGATGACTGTCAGTATATGATTAGGACAAAGACGTTGGAGAATATGAAAAAATGGTTGGCTCATGTGTTATATGATGGTGCTCCTAAGTTGATCGTGGTTGGAGCTCCCATTGAAAAGAAAGACCTCAATATAGCAACAAGGTTCTGGTTTGGCTTCATCAGCAGTACTATTATGCCATCCCAGAATGAGTCGATTCTCCACAACGCAAAATCAACCTGTCTTGGTTGCATCATTGATGGGATGAGGCTGAACTTGGGGATGATCATTTCACATGAAATGGTCATAAGGGCCAAGCAGCGCCAAACCTCTCTACCTTTGGCGGTATTGATTATCGAGCTGTGAAGATGAGCTCCGGTAGCTAGAGATGAGAAGAAGGATGTGGAAGTGATTCCCACATCTTCTACCGACATCCAGAGGATTGAGGCATAGTACTTCAAGGATGAGGCGGAGAAGAAAAAGGCAGCCTCGGTGGATACATCCTCGGTTGTGGACACTGATGCATTACCTGCAGAGGCACATTTTCCTCTCCGCCCCCTGAGCCTTCAGTTATTTCTAGCACTGCTCCTTTCATGATGCCTAGATCCTCTATAGCTCCCTTGCCTCCTAGGTCTGGTGCCTCTGTTGTTGTTACTTCCTGACCTCCACTCACTTAGGTTGTATTACTACAGATGGGCCAGCTAGCCTATTTTGCTGATAAGCGTGCCTCTAGGCTTGAGGCCACACTTCCTGGAATGATCGAGAGGGCCCTTGCTGATGTTGTGACACCCCTCTGAGTTCTACTATTGATGTCCTTGCAGAAAGGATAGCAGGATGCGAGCGTGGCCAATGCGCTACTGAAGAGGTGATGACTCTAAACGTTTCTATTGCTGAGCTTAGGAGAGATATATATCAGCTGAAGTTCACCTGCATGTCGATGATTTTTGGGATAGTGGAGATCCCTGATATGCCAGTTGATCCAGATATGCCTCCAGCTACAATCAGAGATGAGGTTCGAACTGAGGAGGTACATGCGGCCGAGTAGGAGATTGAGAGCGATGAAGGGCAGTTGGGTGTCTATGAGGAGGTGACCTATGAGGGTCTGACAGATGTTGATGAGGCAATGATAGATTCAGTTGTGCAAATTTCTTTGGCAGACACCACCATGTCCGGATCTAGTGTTATTGATACCCTGGGCACTGATGCCCAAGATCAGAGTGTTGCACCAGGAACTGATGCCCCGACAGATGGAGCGACTGCGTAGACAGGACTTTTCTTTACCTCCCTCTCTGTCACTTTTATTGATTTTTAGTGTTTTTATTGCATTTGAGGTCAAATTGATTTTTTATTTGTGGTGGGGTGAGGTATTTCCATACCTACCTCTTGTGATTATTACTTTTGCTTATATATTGGGTTTTGTGCGGTAAATTGTGTTTTGGCGCTCTGTTGTGGATGTTTGAGCTTGTGGCTCCTTATGTTTTGGCACTGTGTTGTGGATGTTTGAGCTTGTGGCTTCTTGTTTTAATTGCAATTGGGTTTGAGCTTGTGGCTCCTTGTTTTAATTGTAACTGGTTTTTGGACCCTTCTGAAATTTTTTGCCATCTCTTGTGTGTTTAAATATGGTTGTTCTTGTACAAATTTGAGTGTCGATCATGATCAATACAAATGGTTTAAATAGTTCTCTCAATCAAACAGAAAGGAATGTGCGGCTACGATGAGGCAAAATGAAGTTGCATAGACAATATTTGAACTTCTTGAATCTCGTTGTGACTAGACAATTATCGAATGAGTCTCTTGTGATGAACATTGCACACTAGCAAAAGTGTTGAGTCTTATTTGATATTGGTGCCAATGCCTTGTGTGATGAGCTTACCATGAACCTTGTGTGATGACACCTACAATTTGCCCCGTTGGTCCGGTTGACTAAGTGATGCAAGCTCTTGAAATGATTTTAGGCAACAATTTGAAGAGTGAAACAATTTGACATTATACCTCTTTTGTGGCCTACCTTGTGAGTGTATGAATTTTTCTTGAACTTCCTTTGAGCCTTATCCTTTTCTTGGAAGAAACTTGATGAAATTTTAACCCCTATCTATCCATTCACCCATAATCCTCACAAAGTGTGGTTTGTTTGAATAGCCAACTTAGGCCAAATATCAAAGTTGGGGGTGTGGTAAAAAGATAAGGTAAATCAAGAAGTGCAAAGAAGTCCCCCTTGATCTATGGTTTTGAAAAAGCTGGAACCCCTCCATACAAAAAAAAAAGAAAAAACAAAGAAAAATGAAAAAGAAGAAGAACAAAAAAGTTGTGAAAGGTGAAAAAGAAATGAGGTGTCCGGTATTCCATGAGAAGTGAATAATGGGTTGGATTTTGAGCATGAATGCAAATGTTGAAGAAAAGAAAAGAAAGTGTTGTTCACACCACAGTTCATGAGGATAACAACCACTGAGCCTAAATGAACATACCTTTACACTCAACCCCGTTACAAGCCTTGAAAAGAACTTCTTGATCTTGAGTGAGCTGAAGCGAGTGTTGATTTGAAAATAAGGGCAAACCTATGGGTGAAGTCATGCATGTGTTCATCTTTATGAGTGTGACGTTGTATGTGATTCTGCAACTATAAATTGTTGAACCATTGTGTGCGAATATGGAATCATCTTTGCGTGAGAGAATTTGAGTACCTTTGTTGAGCTTGAACTTGCATTCATAGCAAGTATTGTGAACTTGAGAATCTTTGGTAACGGTGAGTCAGAACTTGAACCTTTGAGTGGAAAATTGATCCTTGCATGAGTAAGTCAAGTCTGGTTGTGTGCATTCATATTTGAGTCTTGTGTAGCACAGTTTGAGACATCATTTTTGAACTCCTGAACTTGAGTTTTACTTTAGGACAAGCAAAAGTTTAAGTTGGGGGTGTTGATGAGTTCGAGATTGGACTCATTTAGGGCTTTATTTGTACGGATTTAGTGTCCTCAAATGCTTATTTTGTTCCAATAACTGATGTAAAATCCTTTATTTACAGGTATATAGATTGAGGAACAAAGCAAGGACACTAATTTGCAAAAAGGAACAAAGCGAGCTGAAAGAACGAAGAAATGCAAGCGTAGTGATCGCCAAGTTCACTTGGCGAGTCACCGAATGGCCATTTGACTACCTAAAGTTCCAATATGCCAAGCCCTGAAGGAAAGAACCAACTCCGCGAGAGAAAGGAGCAGTCGGCAGATCGCCGAGTGGTTCCGTGATACAGTGTTCAATCCCGCAAAGTTAGAGACCTTGAGGATGCTGAAGGCCAAGGCAGAAGGGCTATGAAATTGACCAAAGGGCGGATCGCCGAGTGGATCGGCAAGCCCTACTTACGTCGCCGAGTGACTTTTCGCAACACATTTTTGGCGACTATAAATACATTTTTGAACATTTAGCTTAGTATCATATTTTCATTACAACTAATTTTCATTTTGGAATTGTTATTATTCTGAGTATTGAGACAAGTTTTCTCTAATTTTTGCTTAACTTTGGAGAATTGAAGTTTTTTACTTTTGAGAAATTGGAAATGGGTCTTTGAAATTCTTCTACTTTGAATATTGTAAAGACAAAATCAATCTTACCCAGTTGATGGAAACTCAATTTGCTTATGATTTTTATCTTTTTATGATGTCTAGCTAAAACCCCAATTCTTGGGGTGTGATTATGTGATTATGGGCTAATTTAGTTTATGGGTATTGCTAATTGTTAGTTTAAATATTGTGTAGAAGTGATTTCAATCATTAATTATGGTTTAATTTAAGAATTGTAGTTGCAAATGTAGTTCTACCCTTGTGTTTTTTGTTTGCTAGAGAGAGAGGTTTTAAAACTATGATTATTGATTGATGGCTTGTGGGTATTGGGTTGTCATGGGTTCAGCTGAGAGAGTGAATCCTAAATCCTTTTCCACACATTAAGCTCGAGAGAGTGAATGGACTAAAGCGTAGGTTGTTCTTATTTTTCATGCCTGTTGATGTTCGAGAGAAATCAACTTGATTCAGGGTAAATTATGCGAGAGAAAGTTTACCTCCTCTATAGTCTAGCTTATTCACTAATATCTAGCTATTTTCTAATAGTTGCAATTACCTATTTATCTACATTGGACTATAATCAAATCACATCCCAAGAACTTGTCTCATTATTGATATTTCGTGTTGTTTGTTGTTGTTGTAGTTGATAATTAAAACCAAAACCCCCTTATTTGACATTTGTGTAACCCCCTGATTTGAATTTTTTTTATTCCATATTGTTTATTCCTATGACTGATTTGACCATGTTCACACTTTCCTATTGAATCTTAAACACGTCCCGCTCCTTATGGTATTCTACCCCAACTCATTTAGTTGGGTTATATACTGACTAGTGATCGTTCACACTTAGAATTGGAAGAAGTGTCCTTGAAACGTTAATCAGATATAACCTAGAAAGGGTGTACAACCCTAAGTCTCAAGGAAACAATAGTAGACCCCTATTTCCTACTTCTGCTAGATGTGGCAAAAGACATAAGGGTATATATTTGGCCGGTATGGAGATTGTTATGGTTGTGGTAGGGGTTGCCACAAAATGAGAGATTGCCCGGTACTTATTGCTAGGGGAAGAGAGAGGAAGCAAATTAGGTCCTATGCCCTCCAAGCTAGAGGTGAACAAGAGAGTCCTCTGAATGTTGCTCCCGATATGTGTTTCATGCTTTATTTAGATTATGGTATTTCTTGTCTTTTGCGACTTAATAGACTTGGTCATGATGAGTTTTGAGGTATGTGGATAGATTTGATGAATAATGTGTTTAAGTAATTCCTAGATGTGTTGAGTGAATAGACTCCTCTAAAAAGGGTAGAAGTGTAATCCCCCATGGTTTAGAATCATCTTGTGTGATCGATGTGAAGACTTAGTGATGAATTGCTCCGACCTTAGGATTGAAAGAAATGATGGTTAGAAGAGTCCGTAGGCTCACTCCCAAGGGATAGGTAATGTGCTTATTCAGCGAGGTCGTTTAGTGTTCTTGATGTTCATGATAAGGGTTATCTTGGAATTCACACCTTGAGAGGTGTAGTTAGTTTGGGAAGTTTAGTCTCGGTTTTGTAGGCTCATATGAGATCTTGAGTGGGGTTAGTAAGGTTGCTTGTGAACTAGAGTTGCTTAAAGAGTGGCCTTTTAGTGAGGGTTTTAGGTGAGGGTACTACTTGGAAGACCAAGGGCCAATGAGATGTCCTGATATCCTCATCCTTTTTCCTTCTATTCCTCGTTTAGCATTAAGATGATGAGTTCCCCATGAATTATCCTTTATGTGAAGTCATGTGTGTTTTAGATTTTTCTATGATTTTCTTATGTTATGCATGTTCTTGAGAAATTCGTGTTAAGAAAGAAAATGAGTCTTCATGATTTATGTTCCTCATGTTGTTGTGCATTAATTATGAGGTGCTTATTTGACTTCGTGAGATGAAACCATGAACATGCTTTAGTATTCTTTTGAGAGTAAAATGCATAATTACACCATGATATTGTGTTGAGCATGATCTTAGATGGAGAAGGTAGTTCCTCCTACGAATAAGATAAAAGTTGAAATTTCATGCATTTTTTTTGTTGTTAAGATGTAGTTCATACTTCCTTGAATTGCATTATGTATGTTTATCTCGAAGTTGAAGTTTTCCTCCTTTGAATGGTACATTTTTTTGATGTTGCATGCATGGTGGGCTGATAGTCAAGAGTAGTTTCCTTAAGAGGTTTTTAGGATCATCATTCGAGGACAAATGTTCCCAAGGAGGAGATGTTATAACACCGCGGAATTTAGTAGGCTACACTAGAGCTAAACGTCAGGGTTAACGTCAAGGGAAAAGGGTAAGAGCCAAGGAAAATGTACAAGGGCCAAGGCTTCCCAAAACATACCAAGGCACTGCCCACCATAGCTAGGAGGGTCTTCAGGACCCGTGGTGCCACCCGTGGTGGTGAGGTAGTAGCCTCCCTAAGGCTTCCCCAAGAAGGCTCCCCTTCACGAGCCACTTCACGGCTCGTGGTGAAGACCACGGACCATGGTAAGGCTCGTGGGGTTGCCTTCATTTTGTGGGGGACATGTCAAGGTATCCTAGGTACTGGTCAAGGGACCACGGGCTTCTTGACGGGTCGTGGAGCCCTTGACGACTCGTGAAGGTGGTCTTGGTGCCTGTCACCATGCTGCCTAGTTAAGGGTAAAAGGGGAAATTCCAAATCAAGTTAGTTTTAAGTGAAATCATTTTACCTTAGTTTCATAAACCTATATAAGTCATTTTAATTCAAAATACACCCATCCACCCCCATTTTTTCCAAAACCCCAAATCAAATCTGAAGAGTTCATCTTCTCTCAAAATAAATTCTCTCTAGAAAATTCAAAGAAGAAGATGAAGAGGGTCAAGCTAGGTGAAGTCTCCATTGTTTTATGATTTGTAGGCTTTATAATCAATTAATGATGGATTATTCATTCATGGACTCCTTTCATCCATGAAGCCCCCGTGTTTCCCTCAATTGTGAAGATGAACCCCAATTCTAGTTAGAGTTTTTCCTACATTGTGGGTATTGTTTTATGTTGATCAAATTGAGTGGATAATGGTTGTTTATGGTTGTTTATGATTTAATTATACGTTTTCAGTATGATTATTCATGTATTATTGATTAACCTAAGATTCTAGGGTGAAATTTATATAGTTTGGTTTTATGCCATGAAAGAGGAAATTGAGGGATTAGATGTGACCTTCTAAGATTGATGAATTACTTTATGAATTTCTTGAGATTAGAACACCTAGATAGGAATATCCTAAAAGTGAAGCTTGTTAACATGAATTGATTAGATTGAGGCTTATTTGATTAATCATGATTAGTAGTGTTGAGATTGAGTTTACATGATGATATATGACTATAATTGGTTAAGAATGAAGCATGTGGTTAGATTATCTTGAGAATTAGGTATATATGATGACCATGTGAGGTGTTTCTTGAGGGTGAGACTTGTAGTATTAATGTGATTTCTAGGGCTATGAGGGTAAAAGCTAAATATGAATGAACTAGGAATGTTAAGGCTTTGAGAGTGAAGCTACTTGCATGATTGAATTATATATGGTATTGTTGTGAAAGGACTTTGCTCACATGACCTACATTATGAGTATATGAGATTATGCATGTGATGATTTGATTACTTGGATGATGATTATGTCCATGTCTAAAGTAGTGATTCTAGATGTGTTGATTGAATATGATCATTAGTCCTTGAAAGGGTAATATATGATATTATGCATGTTTTATGAAGGTTAGGTATATTATTTAATAACACTTTGAGAATAAACCATAAAAAAAATGGTAGATAAGCCAAAAAAATAAAGATGTAGTAGCTAGGCGACGAGGCCACAACGTAAGACATACCTACTTACACACACATATATATACATGCCAAGTCTATGGGCTGGAGATTGAAACATACAAAATATATCCAAGAATATTGTGTCCACAATAGCCTCTATATGTAACATAAGCACTGCCAGGACAAGGCCCGACTATACCCAAACTGTACAACAAAAGTAAACATCCTTTCATAGCCCAGAACAAGATGGAACTTAGCAACTCACAACTGAACCTGAACCTTAGCGGGTGGGTCGATCAGAATCCCTTGCCTAAACCTACTCGTACAAAATAAAAAGCAGCGTCCCCAGAAAATGGGACGTTAGTACGAATAAAAATATACTGGTATGTAAAGCGGAAAGTAAAATCATAAATAGTTACTGTAAAAGGGTAAAAGAGATACCACCTCAAATTGAAACTCAAATAATCTCCATGGATGAAATTTGGCCTCCTACTCTTTAAATATGCATGGTATGCTCATATAATTGTATTTTATGAATACATATATATAGATGCAAATGCATGATATACCCAACCAAATGCTAGCAATGGTGGTGCTTCCCGGTAGCTAACCGACATCATATACGCCAATATGTGGCCATCGGTGTCTCATACGTATAAATATAGGGACTAGGCCCATACCTCCCGATTATAGCTCAGGAGTAGAATGCATAGCATGTCATGTCATGGATTTATAACACTTATATGTTGCCATTGTCATGTTACCATTCTTGGCCCGTTTGTAGTCTTATTCTTATTACCCCGTAATAACTTTCGTATGACATGTAACCATCTCATGGAACCTAACATGTTCTTCCAAATAAACTTGAAGAGTTAACTCGAATTTTAGAAAGATAACTTAACCTTGAAGATATTCATAACAAGTTTAAGGTGATTTACTTAGTTCCTATATTTGATTCCTAGATAATTTATAAAAGAAGTATTTCAAAAATCAAGTGTTCTAATAGTTTAAACATTTAAGTTATATTTGAGAGTTTTGAAGATCGTGAGTTACTTTAACGATTTTTCATAATAACTTTAGTAGGGGAAAGAGGGCTGGTTACAAATAATATGGGTCTCACGTGATATTTTAAGTCACATCACCCAAAGAAGAATAAGAATTCATACATGAGGACATATAATCAAGGAAACCGATAAAATGACATGTCTATTTATCCGATCGAGTGGAATATCAAAATAATAGAATAATGAACATAATTCAGGTGAGATGCCAATGCCTTTTACTGAAGGTCTTTCTAGCAAGAGAATAGCAAAATATCACATTCGGCGTTTTCGGAATTTCACAGGAGTGGTGCTAAAATGAAAGATGGAGCTTAGCCTCAACATACCTTTCCAATGAAAACTCGAATGGCCGTAGTTTCTTCACAAAAGTTGATCCTTACGTCCTAAGCTTCGCAAACACTATATATTCAAAGCTAGTATGTACCTACAAACAATTCATAATTGAGCTTAAATCGGCAGATTTTCCATATGGACTTAACTTGAGGAAACGTCCGTAGAACTTCATAAAAACAATCATAAAAGAGTCCCGAGATGATTACCTTAGTTAACCAAGTCTAAACTTTGAATAAACACCAATAACTAACAATTTATATCTTCAAACACTAGCTCAAAACGCAGCTAATAGAAGGGAAAAATGATTGCCACGTGTAGAGATCACTTTTCTAGGCACGGGGGCAACCTTTCATGGTAGAAATTGTCAAAAACTAACCTTCATCATGCAAGAACTCCATTAGAACCCTCATTTAAACTTTATTTCTGGTTAGGGAGTGAAAAGAAATGTTTTCATGGCCTAGACCCTTGAGTAAGCCGACATACCACATTTTTTACCTGGCCCGGATCGCGACTCAGATTCTGCCACGACAGTCCGCAGTAAAATCCTCATAACTTTTAACTCCGATGTCGGTTGGATACGGGATTTTGTGCATTGAAAACTAGAACTCGTAGGCCTTCTATTTGATAGGTCGGGGGACTTCTAACTATTTATATATTGGGAGAAAACATCCAAGACATTTGATCCAAAGTTAAGAAAATACTATTAGAGAAACTTTGATAACTTTTGCCGACCTTAGTTTCGCTAATTTTCTTGACTTCAAAACTTAACATACGACCCTTGTGCTATTATAATACCTCAGAAAACACTATTATTAGCATGTTAAACACTCTTAGGCTTATCCCAAGGTATGAGATAATTTAAACCTTTCAAACGGGAGAAGTTCTACCCGAGGCATTTCTTTAATTCTGAACTTTGTTTGAGGGGTCCTTTTGACCTAAAAATTTATTTTAGTTCCTTGATATTGCCACCCATTTGAAATATTAATCTCCAATGTATGATACCAAGTCGTATAAACCTCATATAACCATGCCAAACTATGCCACACATAATATGCAAGAATAGAGAAAAAGTATACGATTTTACATTATAGATATTGTCATGGTTCTATTTCTCATTGAGTCAGTCACGTTGATATTTTAGAGCTTGATATGTTAGACTTATATGTTATTCTTTGTATGGACTGGCTTTACTCTTGTTATGCTTCCATTGAATGCAGAACCCGTTTGGTCAAATTTAAGTTTCCGAACGAACATATCTTAAAATGGAAAGGGTAAAATTCAGCCCCTACGGGTCAGTTTATATATTTCCTAAAGGCTAGGAATGTGATTTCAAATGGTTTCATCTATCATCTTGTTCACGTTAAACATATGGATTCCGAAACCTCTACTCTGAGTCAGTTCCCATTATAAATAAATTTCCAGAAGTGTTTCCCAATGATCTTCATAGTATTCCTCCTGAAAGGGAAATCGACATTGATATTGACATTTTCCTAGATACGTAACCTATAGATTCCTCCTTATTGTATGACTCTGGTAGAACTTAAGAAATTGAAGGATCAATTGAAGGACTTGTTTTATAAGGGTTTCATCTTACAAAGTATCTCTCCATGAAGTGCTCTAGTATTGTTTGTTGAAACAAGGATGGTTTGCTTTGAATGTTTATTGATTATCGGTAAATGAACAAGGCAACTATAAAGAATAAATATCTTATTCCAAGGATTGGTAACTCGTTTGATCAACTTCAAGGTGCTAGCTTCTTCTCAAAGATTGATCTTCACTCCATGTTTCATCCATTGAGGGTGAGGGAATTTGACATATTCCTAAAATAACTTTTCAAACTCGGTATTGTCATTATGAGTTTTTGGTAATGTCATTTGTGTTGAAAAATGCTCCGACCACTTTTATGGATTTGATGAATAGGTTATTTAAACAATACCTTGATATATTTGTAATTTTATTCATAGGCGATATTTTGATTTATTCTCGGAGTGAGGATGAGCATACTGATAATTTAAGAATCTCCTTGCAAGTTCTTAAGAATAGTCAATTGTTTGCAATGTTTAGCAAATGTGAGTTTTGGTTGAGGTCCTTTGCTTTATTTTGGCACATTATTTTTGGTAAGGGTATTGATGCTTATCCTAAGCAGCCTGAGGTAGTTAATAATTATCCTACACCTTTGTCCAATTAAGATATTCAGAGTTTCTTGGGTTTGGTCAAATACGATAGAAGGTTTGTGGAAAAATTCTCTTTAATTACTTCACCTTTGACTACGTTGACTCAAAATAAGGTTATGTTTATGTGGCCAAAAGTTATGAGAAAAGTTTTTAAGAGTTGAACGATAGGCTTACCATCGCTCCGATTTTGACGTTACCACAAGGTTCCAATGAGTTTATTGTGTATTGTGATGCTTGAAGAATTGGACTTGGGTGTGTTATAATGCAAAATGGGAAAATCATTGCTTATGCCTCAAAGTAACCTAAAGTTCATGAAAATAACTACTCTACCCATGACTTGGATTTAGCAGTGGTTGCTTTTTCCTTCAAGATTTGGAGACATTACTTGTACAATGTCCATGTGGACATGTTAATCAACCACTATAGTTTGTAATACACGTTCAAGAAAAAGTATCTAAATCTTTGTCAATGGATATGACTCGATCTTTTGAAAGACTATGATATAAGTGTCCTTTATCAGCCAGGCAAGGCCAATGTGGTCTCGGATGCCCTTTGTTTGTTTTTGATGAGTTGTGTGGCCTATATTGGTAATGTCAAGAAATAGTTAGTTTGTGATGTTCATTTACTAGCTCAGCTAGTTGTTAACTTGGTTAATTTTGATGAGGTGGTATCATTGGTGAGAATGAGACCAAATAATGTTTTATGTCAGAAGTAAAGGCTAAGCAAGATCTTGACCGAGTTGTAGTGGTTTGGGGAAGTAGGTTTCCAAAAAAGCCATTGAGGCTTTCTCCTAGGGGATATGGTGTTTTTCATTACCAAGGTCGATTATATGTTGTGAATGTAGATGAGTTGAGAAATTATATTTTGATGGAAGCCCATAGTTCTCGATATTCTATTCACTCGGGAGCCACCAAGATGTACCGTGATTTGCGGGAAGTCTATTGGTGGAATGTGATGAAGAAACATATTGTTGAATTAGTGCCTCAGTGTCCAAATTGCCAACAAGTTATGGTTGAGCATCACAAACCTGAAGGTTTGTCTCAAGACATTATCATTCGTACTTTGAAGTTGGAAGATTTGAATATAGATTTCAGTACCAATTTACCCCGTACTTGGTAGTAGATGATTCGATTTGGATCATTATGGATCAGATAACGAAATTGACATATTTCATTCCCATAAAGACTTCTTAATCGATGGAAGAATATGCAAAGTTGTCTATCTGAGAAATTGTTAGGTTGCACGGAGTACCCCTATCTATTATATCCAACCGGGGCACCCAATTTACTTCTCAATTTTAGAGGTCTTACCAGAAAGGCCTTGGTACCTGAGTCAAGCTTAGTATGTTATTTCATCCTCATATTTATGGGAAATCTAAGCATATTATCTAGATTTTGGAAGATATATTCAGAGATTTTATGATTTACTTCATTGGTAATTGAGATGATCATTTACCTTTGATTGAGTTTTCTTATATTAATAGTTACCATTCGAGTATTGGTATTGCTCCATTTGAGGCTCTCTATGGTAGGAGATGTAGGTCTTCTTTTGGTTTGTTTGAAGTTTGTGAGGTTGCTTTAATAGGGACCTAGTTAGTGCATGAGGTAATGGAAAATGTTTGACTTATTCGAGAAAGATTGAAATTGGCTCAAAGTTGAAAAAATTCTTATGTTGATGTTAGAAGAGGAGAGCTCAAATTCGATGTTGATGATTGAGTTTACTTGAAATTCTCATCCCATGAAGGTTGTGATAACACTTGGAACGAAAGGGAAGCTTGGTCCCTGATATGTGGGCTTATATAGGACTTTGAGGTGTATTGTTAAGGTTGATTATAAGTTGGATTTAGCTTCTGACTTGGCATCGGTGCATCCGGTGTTCCATGTCTCTTTGTTGAAGAAGTGTGTTGATGATCCTACTACTATTGTGTCATTGGAAATTTTGGTAGTTAAGGGAAATCTATCTAATTAAGAGGTTTCAGTAGAAATTTGGATCATTAAGGCCGGAAAATAAGAAATAAAGAAGTTTCATTCATAAAAGTTCTTTGGATGAATCAATTGGTTAAGGGTGCTACTTGGGAAGCCAAATTTGATATGATGTCTCGGTATCCTCATCTCTTTCCCTTCGCTCGAATTCAATCTTGACGTATTAAGTTCCTCATTGTTCATCATTTTTGATTCACGTGTGCTAGTAATTCCCATATTTCCATATACATGCATGTCCAAGAAAAATTGTGTTAAAGACATGTTTTAGGTTGGAGTCAATTACTACTTCTTTACACACATTTTGATGTAAATAACATTCATGTTGGGTTGTTATATCTCTCTCAATATTCTATTAATTCTATCTTGAGTCCGGTTCGACTACGAATGTTCTAAAGGGAGAGATATTGTAACACCTCAAAAATTTAAAGTTTGATTTGGAAAGGAAAAAGTTGTATTTTGGCTGTGGTGCAGTGGTCTACGAGTCCACCCTATGAACCGTAGGAAGTCCTATGGGTTGTAGAAAGAATTTGTAGGAATTGAGTTGAGTTATGGAAAATGTCAAGTCTCTGATGATTAATCTACGAATTAACACGATGAATCGAAGAGTGTTGGCCGTAAAAGGGATCCGTATAAGTGATCCAGGTTTGGTGAAATTTTGGAATTAAACTTGGACTGTGCCGAAGGGTCTACGAACTTTAGAATTTTTCGACGACCAGTAAAAGGATCTCAGAGGATTTTCCCAGAAATTTAGTTCCCAGAAAGTAACTCTACGATTGACAAGGATGGCCCATAGAAAGTCTTACAGACCGTAGGATAAAACCGTATGAGTCATTCGACAATTTTTAAGTAAGGGTGTTTTGATCTTTTCCTACTCAATTAACCCCTATACTATGTGGTTTTAACTGTATAACTACCCCTAAAAGCATTTTTACTCTTAAGACTAAGCAAAAGTCCTCTCATTCACTCAATTCTCCCAAATCCCTCAAGTCCTCTTCGCCAAATTTCTCTCAAGATCTCCCAAGGTGAAGGTTAGGGTTTCAAGAGCTTCGAGGGTTTATTCTCCATTGATTTTGGGCTTTGATTTCTAAGCTATGTGGGAGTTCACAAATGGATTTCTTTCATCTATTGGGTCCAAAAGGAGTCTCAATCCCTTATATATATTTTATTTAATTAGATTAGGGTTTCATGCAAATTTTCATGGGTCCTGTTTATTAGATTAAATTATTTGTATTCAATCTTATTATGAATTATTTTATTCAATTACATGATTTTCAATTGATTTTATATGGCCCCATGTCTATGCCTATTTTATGAACTTTAGCTATGAACAATGCTTATGAACTTATGGCTTACGATCATGAATTTGATATAGGATTTATTCATATTTTATGAAAAGAATGATTCTTTGCTAAAGGAAGTTTTTAAGATAAAGTATCAATGATTTGAGAAAGGTTTTCTTATATTTGAATGTAATCATTATTTAGATGCTTAAAAAGTAAATGTCTACTACGAATTTTTTTATGAAATCATTATTTGAAAGGAGAAACTCTAAGTATGAACTTATGATTGGATTGGAAGTGTGTAATTGTTGCCTTTCCAAGTATTTTGATATGATTGTGATTGTGTCTTTTCCATTGGGATTTACTTAGCACCGAGACAACTTTGAGATGGAGGGTCTCTGATGAGTACACAAATTGGACTCATTTAGGGCTATGTTTTGATACAATTAGTGTCCTCAAATGCATATTTTGCCTCAATATCTGATGAAAACCCTTAAGTTTCAGGTATTTGGAGTTTGAGGGAAAGCATGGACACTACTTAGCAAAAAAGAACAAAGGCAGCTGAAAGAACGAGCAAATGAAGATCTGAGAATCGCCGAACACATTCGGCGAGTCGCCAAAAGGTCTTATCCTCACCTTTTGTTCAAGTGTGCTGAGTCCTGAAGGAAAAGATCAAATCGACGGTGAAAAGGAGTAGTCGGCGTGTCACCGAGCAGTTCCTCGAAGCAGTACTATGTGGCCTAATGATCCAAAATACGATGATGCTGAAGGCTAACACAAGATGGCAATGAACTAAACCAAAGGGCGGATCGCCGAGCTGATCGGCGATACCGACTAACTTCGCCGAGTGATCCTTCGCAACACAGATTTTTCAAAAATATAAATACTTGTTGAGAGTTATAGCTTAATATCAAATTTTTAGTTTTGAACGGTAATTTTTCAGACTTTGCTTCTATTTTTGAGTTCAAAGTTTTGAGAGGGTTTTGAAGAGCTTGAAGGTTCAAAGGGTTTCAACTTCAAGATTTTGGACTTGGGTCTTATGGATTCTTCACTCTTGACTTGTTTTGAGACTTAAATCTTCATACCCATTTGAATGCAAACACATATTGGTATAAATTTCTATCTCTTATACATGTCTAGCTAAAATCCCAATTCTTGGGGTGTGATTTTGTGAATATGGGTTAAGTTAAATGTTGGGTGTTGCCTGATGATAGTTTAATCGTTGTTTAAATGTGATTTCATTTAGTAGTTGTGCTGGAACTTAATAAAATTGAAGTTGCAAATACGATTTCACCTTTGTGTTTTCGGCTTGGTCGAGAGAGAGGTCGTAAAACTAAGACTACTAAATTGATGGCCGGTGGGATTGGGTCGACATGAGGTTCAACTCGAGAGAGTGAACCCTAGTCCTTCTCCTACACACTCAGCTCGAGAGAGTGAGTGGGCTAAGGTGGAGGTTGTTCTTCGTGCGGCAACTCTGTGTTTGAGAGAAATCGAGTTGATTAGGAGTAAGTTGCTCGAGAGAGAATTTATGGTCTAGCCTAGTCACAAATATTCAATGAAATTACTATCAAAAGCATGTACCCAATAATCTAGTTTAACCCGTATTCCTTCACATCCCAAGAATCTCATCTCCTTGATTAGTACTCTTTGCCACTTTTGCTGATTTTTGCTTACTTGTTACAAACCCCCATTGTTAATTGACACGTTTGTGTCACCCCTTAGATTTATTATGTTTGTATTTGACAATGTTTTTAGCTATGACTAATTATAACTTAATTTTATTTTTCTATTAATTCTCAAGCCCACTCCCTTGGGACTCGACCCCAACCCTTGGTTGGGTTACTTTACTATTGTACGATCGTAGACACTTGAGAATTCTTAGTTTAGTAAAAAATTTGTTCTTCTTAGTTGTAGTTCACTTACTTAATTTTCAGTTTTGTTTCTGTTGTTTGTGCTGAAAATAAGAACTATGAGTGTTAATGGCAGAAACGACAGCCAGGTGGGCCACCAAGACGACATCGGAATATCAACGATGTCCAAGAGACCAACATTAATGACCCCCATCTCACGGGAGGTGTTTGGGCCATCCCTTTACCTTCAGCATAGGGAAATGCAGTGTTCCACATAACAAGCACTATGTTGCAACTCTTGCAACTAAACATACTTTTCAATGTATTGGTTGATGAGGATCCTCACGAACATCTTCAAAACTTTGTGGATGTGTGCGGACCATTCTCTTTCATAAACATCTCTCAGCAGACAGTTCGGTTAAGGCTATTCCCTTTCTCGTTGATGGGAGAGGCGTGCAAGTGGCTGGCGGAGTTGCCTCGCGAATCTATCACTTCTTCGGAGGAATTGGTAACCACATTTAATGTACAATTTTTCCCTCGTTCGAAGATGATGACTCTTCGGGATAGTATACAAAGCTTTAAGCGTTTGGAGGGAGAGCCAATCCATGAGACTTGGCTGTGATTTTAAAAGTTGTTGCACAATGCCCGACTCATGGTCTGCCCGACAATGTCTTGCTACAATACTTTTATCGATGCCTGGATTCGGTAAACAAAGGTGTCGCTGATCAACTTCCACCTGGAGGCCTGATGCACCAACCGTATTCAGTAGCAGCCCAACTATTAGATGGCATGAGCACCATCAATAAGGCATGGTACGCTCGTGAAGACTAAGTCTCCCCTCTCACATTCAAGCTACCCAGGAGCAGATGGAAAAAGATAATGAGAGAGACCAAAACATGACAAAGATCATGACACAGCTTGACATTTTATCTAAAAATGTCATGCGGGCTGGTGCCTGTGGTGTCAACGTTGTGGGGGTCGGGTGTGAAAATCTTGAGGAGGCAAAATTTGAAACCTCGTATAATAAGGAAGTGAAATTCCTAGCCAACCAAGGCGGTGGTTATCGTTCCAACTAGCCAAGGCAGGGTGGTAACCAAGGTTTGGCTAGAGATGAAGGATGGAATGATTGTGAATGGAGAGACCGAAATCCTAATTGGAAGGATGGGGAGAAGGACAGATATGTGCCTCCCCACAGGCGCCAAAGGCCAAAGGATTCAAAGGGTGGTAGGTCTGTGGATATGCTTTCTCGTATCCTCAATAAAGTTGAAGGGTCAAACAAGATCTTAAAAGAGATGAAATAGGATGTGTCGAACCTTAGCCAAACCATTACCTCCCATTCAGTATCAATCAAGCAGCTGGAGACCCAAATGGTTCAGATGTCGTCTCAGTTAAATCCGAGACAGAAAGAGGATTTGCCTAGTGACACTATGGTCAACTCCAAAAATGAGGTTTGGAGGTGGACTTGCATCGTGCCACGACGTTAACTAAGGCGCTGTTTGGGAGGCAACCCAAAACCATTTATTGCTTTATTTTGCTTTGATAAAATAATGGTGTGTTGATTGTGCAGATAGAAGTGTGGAGAGTGAACGAAAAGTGCAGATTGGCGAGTTACAGGTCCATTCCACAAATTGCCGAAGGGTTCGATGATCCCAAACCAGACTGCCGTTAGACTCAAGACCAATTTACATTAGAGTATGTAAAACTGGACAACCTCAGGAAATTATTGGTGAATTGCCGATCATGTCGGCGATCTCAACCGAGACCACCGTTTGGACTCCCACAATACATGAAGGTTCTGTAAAATTCTACGAGGCAAATGACTACTTGGTGTTACACCGAATAGTTCAGCGATCGGGACTAATGCAGCTGAATGGGAGAACACTGGATGGTTTTTCAAGCCAAAGGTTTAAAAGTTTCAAACTCATTCCCTTTCCCTCACTTTTTTATCTTCCCAAACTCACACCTGCACTCTAGTTTTGCATTTCTTGCATTTGTTGAGTATTTTTAGTATCGAATTGTGCTACTAGTTGGATTACATTGCTTCCTAGCATCTCAGTATCCATTTGATCGGCATAAAAGGTTGATACTTCAAACCCCGCGTTCATTTTGTCAAAATTGTACTCATTTGCAATTTGTTAGTCTTGTTGAATTCTGCTGGGCTTCTATGATTGGATCAGATTGCTTAATTGCATATTCCTAATCGATAACTCTTGCTTGAATGGTGAAATCCCATTTTCTAGTGCGTTAAGTTAAATTAATTTGAAATAGGGAGTGCTTTTATGTTACGGGTCTTAGTTGGATTTGTGTTGTAGGAGCTTAAATTGCATTTTCGGGGGTTGCGGAGTGAATTTTAAGAAGTTTGGTTGATAATAGGCACGACGAGTCATTTTGGCAAGCTGAGACGAGCTCGCCAAACCACTCAGCGGTTCGCCTAGTTGCCCTACCTCGCCTTTGATATCATGATTTATGTATTGTGGCTTCTGTACCTTTCGGCGAGAAGCATGAGGTCGCCAAAAGCACTCGACGATTCATCAAAAGTCTTCTTGTTCGCCCTTTGTCTGCACCCTTGACCGCTTCTGCACTGTAACTTTCAGCGAACACCCCTTTGTATAACGAAAGTATTCGGTGACTCACTGAATGGACTGCTAAGTTTGCCTGCAGCTGATGATCTTTTGTTTGCTTGTTGAATATTTTTTAACTTTATCTCAAGGCTTTGCAGACATGGACAGACCAAAAGTTGAAGGAAGAAATATGCCACCCCGACATATAAAGGCACAAAACTCCAGAAGAGATGCAGGGACGACAGATCACCCCAAAGCAAGGAGCGAGATCAAGAAAGCCAGTTCCAGTAGGAGGATTCCCAATGACCCTAATGTCCCTTCATGGGCTCGAGGGTTCATTAACGTGATACATGCCTTTGGAGTAGCTCATGATTTAAACAATATAGCTAAGGATAATATCACTGCAGCAACTGAGGCAAACACAAACAATAAAAACCAGAGTCAGAATGGCAACACTCTAGGCACTGATGCCCAGACAGATGGAGCTACTGCTTAGAAAGGATCCCCTCTTTACCTCCTTCTCTGTCTTTCTTTATTTTACCTTTCAGATTCTGTGTTATTTGCATTTGAGGACAAATGTTTTTATTTATGGTGGGGTGAGGCCCACCTTTGTGTGCTATTTATGAATCATATTTTGTTTGAGTATTTGGGTTGTGAGCTATAATGTTGTGTTAATACTATTTTTGTGGATGTTTAAGCTTGTGGCTCCTTTTGTATTAAATTGAAAATGATTTTAATCCTTCCGAAATTTTTTGCCACCTCTCGTGTGTTGAATGTGGAAGTTCTTTTGTAAAAATTAAGTCTTGGTTCCTATCAATACTGAACTTGCATTGGTTAGATGTTTTTCATGATAGCTTGCATTAGCATAGGCATGGTAGCCTAGGATTGAGGATCTATGCTCTTCTATGGGTAGCTTGAACTAGCATGGTTAGAATGCTCTTCATGGTAGCTTGATTTGGTTAGGCCAAGACCATTTCATGGTAGCTTAGGATTGAGACACCATACTATCCTAAGGATAGTTTAGGGTTGAGGATTCATACTCCCCTAAGGATAGTGTGCATCTTATTGAATTGTTACATGGTAGCTAGGTCAGTATACTTGTATCATTCCTTTGATAGCTTGGATTGTATGATATGATGTTTTCCAAGGTAATAGGTCTAGCTTGGTAGTATGTTATTCTTGATAGACTAGAATGAAAGATAGTTAACATTGAGTAAGTTAGCCTAAAGGAGTACTTAGTGTGAATGGTAGTATGGGATGCCATTCATACATGGAAAAAGTATGAATTGAAGCTACTTATGAAATGTCCTCTTAAGTGAAGTATGTCTAGCTTGGATAGTTTCTATAGTTTCCTTCCATGATATGATTGACTTAAGATGATAGTTCCTTATCAAATATGATAGTACGTCAATAGTGACACTTAGAAATGGTAACATATGAATATGGTGACTTCTAGGACATGCTTAGTGTGTATGGTATTATGGGATGCCCCACATGCATTGCACATATTGCCTACATTCTCATCAAATGTAGGGTGTTGGAGATTGAGTGTTTTGGAGGCTAGGTTTCTAAGGCTTTTGAAGACTTGAAGATTTGGTGAGTCCTCATAGCTTCGAGGACAAACCCCAATGTTCCTTTTTATGTCTTTTCCTTATGTTTCAGACTATGTATGAGATGCGTCCCAGTGACTTTTATTCATGCTATTCATAGATGGTTTTGATACATTAACTTAGTAATGACTTCCACTTTTATGAAATGTTTTTGTTTGAACGATTTAAAGAAAGTTTTAAATTTCCCATATTTTCTATGATCTTATGTTATGACTATGCTAAGGGCTTGTATGCGACCCCTTCGGGGTCAAGTACGCTGGTCATGTTTAGGGGGTGCTCTCGGGGCGTGATACCTACTCAACAACATATGGACTCAAAAGTAAACTTTACTCAGCTGTCTAAGAAGGTAAACACGGAATATTTTAGAAATAAAATATTCACCAGCAAAATGAGGCAACTTAAATCTAGAACATTAACAACTGAAAATGGAAAAAAAAAGACTCATGAACTACTATTGTCTATATTTGAAGCCTCTAATACTATGAGGGATGTCAGGACAAGACCCCCGATCAGCCTAACAAAACTAAAATAATATGACAGAAATAAATGGGGGATCCTCCGAAAACAAAGAGGCTCACCAATGCTAACTTGAACTAACATGCTATGTACGAAGCGCTTGTTGATGACCTTGATCTCCTATATTTGCAGCATGAAACGATGCAGGACAAATGACATCAGTACATTGAATGTACAAGCATGTAAGGGGAATACTGAACATTATATAAAAGCTTGAACTTGGAAAAAAGGAAACATACTCACCTCAACTCTACTCAACTCAACCTCAACTCATTGATACTCAACTCAATACAGTATAAAACAACAATAAAGATGCAGTTTATATAAGCCATTTAAAAAAGTAGATAACAACTCCATGTATTTAAAAATACAATAATAACTCAAATTGATTGTAAATATACAAAAAATAACTCAAATTGGGAGATTCTCTAACTGACAACCATCAATATGAGCTATGTGATGATACAACGTCTCACCCAAGTTGTAAGAACTATCATATACCTTGCCAGAGTATAAGACATCCTCAACTAAAGGGATCCACTAAGCTTTGCTTAAAAAGCAATAAGTATGCCTCTAAAAATTATGGCCATTTCTACCCACGTTGGCTACAGGGTTTATGAGGACTTTGAGTTATGTGAACTCGTTCTCATATCGGTGCTCAATACTATAACTTAGCACATATGTTGTAAACATTTCCTCATCCTCAACTTTGATATTATTACTCAAACGGTTTCTCTTCAAAGAGATAGTACTCAAAACTCCTCATGAACTCTTTTTGAAATCGGTGTTTCCCCTCGTCTTAAATGTAAAAATGTTTACTCTTGTGAATACTTAGTTCGCATATATTATTTTGAAAAAATTGATCTCAAAAACTCTCGTCATCCTCATACTCAAGTACTTAAGTCTTAAAAGATTGTTTAAGAATTCACAAAATGACTCAGAAGAACTGTCAAGACTTGACTCTTAACTCTATCTTGAATTTATATTATGAACTCAAGGTGTATGATTCATGTTATGAATGACTCTCAATGTTTAGAAGTAGTTTAGAGTGGTTAGAATCAGATGGGAGTAAAGGTACACTTTAAAAGAACCCAAACAGAGCGAACTACTGAAAAAAAGGTCGAGGTAGGCGACCCTGGCGCACTAAGTGGCATGGGGCATCAGCCCTCAAACTTCAGAGGGTCACTTCTGGTGCACTGCTGGCGCGGTGCGCCTGCCCCTGCCCAGAAAACCCAACAAATTTTGTTCTCTCGTTTTCTAACCCTTATTTGCCTAGAATCGAATGGTTTCTTCCAAACACTCTTAGATTCGATTACTCAACTCATTTACATGAAAATCTACTCGAAAACCCTCAAGAATAATTCTTATTAACAAGATCCTAGCCTCAAGAACTCAACCAAACATCAAAATTCAAGAATGAATAACAACACTTCAAGAAAACTCCTTAATAACTTAAATCTTTCAATCTTTATGGATAAATTTGAATATGTAAATCATGACTGCGTGTGGGTGAACGAACCCAACACTATGAAAACTTACATACCGCGATTTGGTGAAACAAATCCTCGATTCGCAAGAAACCTCAATCGTTCTTCCTTTTCTCCTCTTTTATTTTCTTGAACTCTCCCTAAAACTCTAAGCATAAATTAGGATAGTAAAAATTGACCCAAATCAGTTTTGACCCCTAAAATAACACTAAAAATGTATTGAGCCTATGGGGTAAGGAAAATACCAAAATACCCCTCATTAATTCGGGTAACTTTCCTTATCTGGATAGGTTCACTTCAAACGGGCATATCTCCCTCATCCGAACTCGAAATCTGGGAAACTTACTGTCATTGGAAAGAGGATTCCAAGACCTTTTATTTGATAACTTATGACCACCAAACTCATCTTGTACTAAATGTTATGGTCATTTAAAGTTGACCCAAAACACACAACTTTAGCATAACTTTGCAAAATTCTCGATTTAGCTATTTTCAATATAGTTCTTTCTAAATTTAGTTCTTTCTAAGGTGGGATGTTACAAGTTATTCCTAAATTATGCTTAGGGTTTTGATAGGATTTCAAGAAGAGGAAAAGAGGAGAAAATGAAGAACAATCAAGATTTTTGCAATCTTCGAGGAGTTTTGCGCCAAAGATTCGATCCTAAGAGATATGTAGGCTTCCATAGTGTTGGGTTTTTTCACCCACACGACAATAATGTATAATTCTATCCATGAATTCATTTTTGAAAATGAATTATTGAGTTCTTGAGAAGTTCTTGAGTTTTAGCCATTATTGAAGGTATTCGAGTTCTTAAGGTATGAATTTTGCAAACGTGTTGAGTTCCTTGATAGATTTTTATATGGGTTCATTGAAATCATTTTGGGTTTGTGAATTTTCATGAATTTGGTCAATGAAACTTCTTTGGGTGTGAGTTGAGTCGAGTTTGGGAGTGGAATAAAAGATCAGGAAAAAATACGTACCCAGCTCCGCCTCACGGAAGTGTTATAAAAATTCAGTCCCGAGAAAAGTATCCCCATCTCTGCGTCGCGCCATTGTCCCAAAATTACTTTTGCGACCAAAAATTTAATTCACCTGCCGCATTGCGCTAGTGTCCTCTTCCTTTTATCTTCGCTCGTTTCTTATTATCAACTATCTATACTTCATTTAATCATTGAGAGATCCTATATCCTAATCATAATCCTTGAATTCAATCTTTAAATTCGAGGTAGAGTTAAGAGTAGAGTTTGAGAAAGTCCCTTTGAGTCCTTTTGAGGAGTCTTTTAGAATTACTCATAATTTGTTTCAAGACTTGAGTAAGTAAGTATGAGAATGAGAAGAGTGTATTCATGAGTATACATTACTATTGAGACTCTGGAGTCTAGTTGTTCATGTCTATAATTCCCCATGAACCCTATAAGTCGATCATTCTTGAGATGAGTAGTATCATTGAGTCCTTAAGTTCTGGAGTTATTGAATTTCGAGTATTGAGCCCTATATATGGTTATTGAAACCTTTGAATTGAGTCGTTCACGTCCATAATTAGACATGAACTCTATTTTGAAAAGTATTTTACAATTATTTATATTCTGTTTTAAGACTTGAGTAAATGAGTATGAGGATGAGGAGAGTCAAGTTTCATTTTTCAAAATGAATATAAGGGAACTAAGTAATCCCAAGTAAATGTTTTTACATTTAAAATGAGAGGAAACTTTTATTTCCGAACGAGTTCATGAAGATTTTTTAGCACTATCTCTTTTAAGAGAACCTTTTGAGTAATAATCTCCAATTTTGAGGATGGGGAAATGTTTTTAAACATATGAGCATGAGATATATTATTGGGAGTAGTTTTGAGCACCGATATGGGGGAGAGTTCAGACAACTTACAACCCCCATAAATTATGTATGCCAACGTGGGTAAAGGGTCATACTTTTTAGATTATTCCTTATTTCTTTTTAGCATAGCTTAGTGGATCCACTTAGTTGAGGAGTTCTATACCCTGACAAGGTATAGGGTAGTTCTAGCAGCGTGGGCGAGATGATGTATCATCACATAGCTCATAGTCATGGTTGTCAGTTAGGGAATATCTTAAATAAGAGTTATTATTGTATTGTTTCAAACAATTGAGTTATTATTGTATTGTTACATACAATTGAGTTATTACTTAATGTTTTATAAGTTTCCCATATATTACATGTTTTATTGTTGCTTTGTCCTTGAGTATCTTTAAGTTGAGCATCTTGAGTTGAGTATCTTGAGTTGAGTATAATGAGTTTGAGTTGAGTATCTGGAGTTGAGTATCCTGAGTTTGAGTTGTGTATCCTGAGTCGAGTCGATTATCCTGAGTTGAGTTGAGTATCCTGAGTTACGTATCGTGAGTTGAGTTGAGTATCCTTGCGTCGAGTTGAGTATTCTTGAGTCATATTGAGTTGAGACGAGGTAAGTATGTCTTCCATTTTATTAGTTCGAGCTTATACTATGTTGCAGAGTTCCCCTTAAATGTTTTTACATTCCATGTACTGACATCTTTTGGCCTGCATCATTTTATGATGCAGATACTGGTATTCAGAATCATCAACAGGCATTTTGTTGAGGTCATGTGATATTCAATCAGCTTCGTAGGTCTTGTCCTGATATCCTTCTGTCATATTAGAGGCTTCATAAATAGACAAAGTTGAGGAATTTTATGTAATTTCTTTTGAGTTGTTTTATAAAGTCTAAGTATATCTTTTAAGTATTATTCAAAGACTTTTTAAAGTTGAATAGTCGAGTTCAATGAATTTAAATTCCGTTTTAAGCTTTTGTATTCTTGTGTTAGTCTTTCGATTATAGTAAGCCACGATGAGGGTTTGCTTGGGGACCAACAATGGTTCTCGAGTACTGGCAATGTCCAGGATGTAGACTCAAATCGTTCCAATAACTTTTTGTACTAGGTACGGACTTATGGTTCTTGGTGATGTTCTTTGGGTTGACTAATGCCCCTGTAACGTTCATGGAGTTGATGAACTAGTGTTTCATCTGTACTTAGATTCCTTTGTGATTGTATTCTTCAATGGCATCTTAGTGTATTCCAAGACTCTAGAGGATCATGTTCAACGATTGATGATAGTGCTTCACAGATTGAAAGAGGAGAAGTTGTACAAAATTCTCAAAGTGAGAGTTTTGGCTTGATTCTGTTGCATTCTTTGAACACATTTGTCCAAGGAGGGTATTAGAATGGGTCCGGCCAAGATTAAGGCAGGTACAGGTTGGAAAAGACCTACTTATCCTGCTGAGATTCATAGTTTTTGGGGTTGGTAGGCCACTACAGGTTGTTTGTGCAAGGTTTATCTACTATTGCAGCCCCATTGACTAGATTGACTCAAAAGAGTGTGCGTTTCCAGTGTGAGGCGATTTTTCCAAAGCTGAAGACTTTATTGACCTCGTTTATTATTTTTAATTTACCCGAGGAGGGTGAGGGATTTAATGTGTATTTTCATTCTTCAGGAGTTGGTCTAGGTGGACCACTGATACAAATTGGTAAAGTAATTGCTTATGCTTCGAGATAGTTGAAGACTCGTGAGAAAGAACTATCCTACCCACGACATGGAATTGGCGACAAAGGTATTTGTTCTTAAGTTGTGGCGTCACTAGTTGTATGGTGTAAATTGCAAGGTCTTCATCTATCATAAGAGCCTTCGGTATATATTTAGTCAGAGGGATCTGAACATCAGGCACTGTAGGTGGCTTGAGTTTTGAAAGGACTATGACATGACTATTTTTGGATTACCCATGGAAAGCCAATGTTGTAGCAGATGCACTAAGTAGGAAGACTTCTTGCATGGGAAGTCTTTTTACGATATGAGTGGATGAGAGAACGTTGACTAGGGATGCTATGAGATTAGCCAACAGTCTTATCTGATTGCATATTTCAAAGGATGGTGGTGTTGATGACTTTGTTAAGACCATATCTTCTTTAACTGAGAATATTAGAGAGAGATAGTTTGATGATGAGAAGTTGCGTATTATTTGAGACAAGGTGTTGAAAGGGCGAAGTTAAGAAAGTGACACTTCATTCTGAGGGAGTGGTGAGGATTGGGGGAAGGATTTGTATGCCCAAGATCGGTGAATTGGTTAGGCTGATCTTGGAGGAAGCACATTGTTCAAGCTACTCTATTCACCTGGGAGTGACCAAGATGTACCATGATTTAGTAAACATTATTAGTGGTGTGGTATGAAGAGGGACATTGTGTAGTTTGTGGCTAGGTGCTTTACTTGCCAACATGCCAAGTAAGAGCATCAACGGCCTGATGGTGTCTCTCAGAGGATGTTCATTCCTACTTGAAAATGTGAGTGTATCACCATAAACTTCGTAGTGGGTTTGCCAACAGTCGTGGGTGGTTATGAATTGATTTGAATAATGCAATATAATGCACATTATCATTTCAAATAATGGCAAGTTACTATTGAAAATCTAAACACAACCCTGTAACTCAATTCCAAGTTGATTGGCCATTTTTATTTATAACAAAACTAATTCACATCAATATAATGTTAAACCATTCAACAAACTAAAAAAATAGTAAATTTAAGAATTTTAAGGCCAATATATAAGGATGAAAAAAAAGATTTCATTGCAAATTATATAATGAATTGTACTGCCAAAATACCTAGAGAATAACTTTACTAAGGTCATCCATGCCATTTGTATACTCCATGAGTAGTCGTGCCTCTAGAAATCTTCTCGTCCTAGAAGAATACAATACCCAAGAATCTGCAACAGTTCAATAGTTACATTTGACAATTTATAAAAGTTGAAAGGAATACCAAGACATTAAATATGTATAGGAAAATGAAAAAGGATTGTAAGGCAAGCAACTAAAATATTGAATAGCCTGCAGTAAATGTAGACTATTAATTCTACTGATATCCATGTCTGATTGATTATTGTGTACAACTTTATTATATACAATATTGGTACAAAAACTATAAAAAATTTATCATATTATACTAAATTACTATTTGATATTAAATTAATTAGATATTTTATAGCATTTTAATTTAGTTTAGGGTAAAATGGTAATTCAACTTTGCACTTTAGAGCTTCCCACTCTCACTATAATTTACTAGTTCTCAATCATGTGTGCTGCACGTATATCTCATGCTAAATAGTATAATTTTTTTAAAAGTTCAAGGATTTGAACTAATTTTTTTAGTCAAAATATATATACATAATTTTATACAAAATCTAATTAAAGAGGTCTAATAGAGAGAAAATACACAAAATAATATTCAAAACAATAATAATAATTATAAAAAAATTAAGGTGAAAGTATTAAAAAATTGAGCCCACTAAGACCCTCTATTCATAGCTAACACAGGATACTATAAACATATAGTTATTGTTCCCTATCAGAAAAGTCACAACTCTTCAAAAAAAGTCACAATCCTTCGAAAAAGTCATAACTCTTCGGTAAAAGGTACATCTCTTCAATGTTAGAAGGTTCCTATTTTTAATATAATATAGTATAAAATATAAAAAGATATATTAAATTAAGTGTTTGTAGTTGGGGATATTATAGTATTGTAACATTCAAGTTATGAAGTTCATATTTTTGAAATAATATAAAAAAATATAAATAAATAGATAGAAAAAAAATAGATATATAATTTAAAGAGACTTGACTGTTCTGATGAGGTTTCCAATGAATCCATTAATGACTTACGTTAATGTTATTCAATGATAAGCACATCCCTTTTCATTTGGTATATGTTGATGACCTAGTGTTATTTACTAACTCTATCAATAAGGTGCTCAAGGAAATCCCAAGCATGAAAAGGTAGCTCGACAACTCCTCACAAAAGACTATTACCTTCAAGAATCAATAATTTATAGCATAAGGGAGGCTACTCGTTTTATGGAGCTTAAATTTTCTTTTATTTATTTGGGAAAGAAAAATGGTAAAAATATTTTATAATTAAGTTATCAAGATTGTCAACATAATCAATGGTTGGCAGAGAATCTTCTTTATACGCATTTATTAATGTACCGACTTTACTTTAAAGACTAATCGAACCCTTTCTCTATGACTGATTATTCTTTTCTTAGACTAGCCTTACTTTTATTAATAAAAATAATGGATACTAAATTTATCTCTGTTATATATAAGTAATGTTTTCCAAGTAAAACAAATTAAGAGGATAAATAAAAGGTTTACCTCATTTGTCAATCTTTGATTTTTCGCTTTCAAATTTTCTAAATTGCTTGCTCTTTCAAAATCATATTGTGGGCATATAATTTTCTTCATTGCCTCTTTCATTGCTATGTTCTCACAATAAAATCTTGCATTTTCTGTTCGGAGAGTCTTGTTGTCTGATTTCTCAATTTCTGTCTGTTGAAATATATATATAACAAACATGTATCACACATACACATATATGAACTAATTAAATGTAGAAAAAGAATGAAATTAATAGTTCCTAATATAGGTCCATTTTGACTTTGCTCTTGCTGACAATTGACGAATCGCATTTAACTTTCAACTAAACGAAATATGTATTTATAGTCTTTTTATGTAAGATGTATGTCATATGAACATTTTTTAAAATTATAATACCATAAAATATGAAGTAAAATAACACATATGTAATTAACTGATAGAGCGATTAATAATTACTAAATTTGTGAATAATCACAAGAAAAGAAATGAAAAATGTATGTTTCAATTAATTAAGGGTGTATGTGCTTAGTAGACATTGCAAGTATCATAATTAAATTTTAATAATAAATGAAGGACCAAATGTATTATTAAACCTTTGTTATAAAATGTGTGAAAACTATTTGAGAAAATGGCTAAATGAGCCCCCAATCTATTATCGGATTTCCAACTACACACTTTTACTTCACGGAAGTCCTATTACCCCCTGAACTATTTAAAGTTGAATTATTACCTCCCTAAATGCTTATGTGGCAAAGTGAGTGTATTTCACTCTCTTTGAGAGAGTGAAGATCAAAAATAAATATTAAAACTTTATTTTTAATATTCTTTTCATTTTTATTTTTATTTCCTTATTTGTTTTAATCTCGTCTCTTTTCTTCTTCTTCTTAGCAACTTAGTAGAGCATCCATGGCAGCCATCAAATTTCACCATCATGATCTGGAAACACCACCATTACAATATCTATTAACACACCACAATTTCTAGATAGAAATTTCTTTCCTACTCTCCACACAGCCAAAAACTATTAAGTAAATTACTTTACCCCCATTTTCAAAATCAACTATTAGACATTAAAACACCATTGAAATACCATTTTAAAGCTATTGTAAAAAAAATAAAAATCAGTTAACAAATTTCATTCGAACAACTTAATAATGTTGGGAATCTCTTAAAGAATTCTCCAAATACCCTCATCGGATTAGATTTTGACAAACAATTTACTATTTATGTCATTCCTCTTATTGAACCATTGCTCTTGCAAATACGACGTGGAGGGCTGTCATTCCTCTAATTACCACCATAAATATTTTTGGAATCCACCAACACTAATATATAACTCCTCTCAAATAGATCTTTCTTGTCAAGCCCTAGCCTAGTACCAATTAGGGTTATATGGGGCAAGCTCCATTTTTCTAGTTTTGATATTGCCGGTCAACTCCTCCAACTTGTCGGAGCTCTTCAGATGAGTGGCTTACGCTTTGATGAACTCGTGTGGTGAAACATCCTTCACATTTTTCTCCAGCTTCATTGTTTTGCTTCTCTACCTTTCTATTTGTGGCTCTATGGTAAGATGGAATTGAAGGATAGAAGAAAAAAAAGAAGAGGAAGAGAAAGAAATAAAAGGAATACAAATTAAAATAATCAATAAAAAAGGCAAGAAAAATACAAAATTACACGTGTCAAATGCATGGATTTCACTTATCACCATAAATGTAGTTGTTACTTTTTAAGAAGGTAATAATTTTGATTTTAAATAATTCAGGGGGGTGATAGGATCCCGTAAAGTATAAGTGTGTAGTTGGAAATCTGGTAATAGATTGAGGGCTCATTTGACCATTTTCTCAAACTATTTTCTTCCTCCATCTTTGCTTAAAAGTTCAAAATCTCAGCTCTAATTTTGAACAATGTACATTTTCTTCCTCATATGAAAAATATATTTTGAAGGATTGATTTCCACATGGGTGAAAATAATAGTTCATAAAGATATACTCTCTCCAACCTGCCCTAATTTGAATTAGGCATATTTTCATGGGGGATCAATTTTGGCTCATCTCAAGGTAGCATGTTACGAAAATGTTCGCTAATATAGACTAAGTATACAACTCAAATTATTCATAAGAGATCTTGTTAATTACAAAAGATAAATAAGCAATTTTGGGGCCTAACGAAGGAGATTCACTAATTTTGCCATAGAGGTAAGCATACATTTAAATAGTCATTTGTTTTTAGATTATTACATAATCTAATGAAAATAAATAAATAATTGGTCATATTTTGTAAAAAAAATAATATAAAATAATATTAACAACAACAACAACAGTAATAATAAGAATAATAAGAATAATAATAATAATAATAATAATAATAATGACAATAATAATAATAATAATAATAATAATAATATATGGTATAACATTAATTAAATATAATTAAATGAATAGAAAAAGGGCTAAATAATTATAATTACCTTTGTTTGAGTCTTGTTGTTATGAAACCAAGTCTTGATCTTCTTAGGGTTAAGCCCTACTTCTTCACCAATTTGAATTAGTTGGTCCTTGTCTGGATGTGGAAATTTCTTAAAGAATCTTCATTTGAAAATTCAACAAAAAAAATCACCATTAGCAACATTTTTTTACAGAAATAAAGCCTAAAAATGAAAAGAACAAAAGGCCTGATGTTCGTGTCCTGCCTTTTTCATTGCAAAATTTGATTAGTGAAACTTTACGATGGGAATTTAAATTTGTTGAGCTACCAAAAATCATTCTCACACTAAAGAATTGACCTTAACACCTAACAAAAATTAAGAGCCACTCACTATGAACTTATACGCAATTCAAGAATTGTTTGGGGCTTAACATAGAAATTTTTGGTGTGTTACAATATCTCTCCCTTGGGATCATTCGTCATCGAATAACAGTTGGTCCGACAATGGAAAGGAAAGGAGTTACTCTTACTATTTTTCTGACTTCTTAACCTGTCTACTTACATAGGCGGGACAAATTCATACTAAGAATTTGGAACTGTCTATAGCACATAAGTTAAGAACGATATTGTTTTGAACATAGTCACGCTCTATCTAAAGTTATCTTACATGAATCAAAGGAATCTGGCCATGAAGTAAGAATATGACTATTATGCCTAAAGAAATGCAACTACTAGCCAAGCCTAGCAACACCTCTAAACCATGCCCTTCTTTATGAGTACCGCACCTCATTAGCTGCAACTCATAATTCGTACAAAGATTTATGACTACTCTTACCAAGGTCTAAGTTAAATTGTTTACTCTAATTGTATTCAAGCTTAAACTCTAAATCACAAGATGCTAAACATGAGATGATTATACTTATCTAAACCACATGATTCAGGTTATTAACCTCTATAGGGAATCTTATCCCAAGAATACTTCTCCTAATAGTTGTCTTCAACAAACCTTGAACCCATATCAAGAAACACCTAACACATCATGCATTTGTACACATGTTAACAAACTCCTAAGCTTACCCATCATCTTGCTCGGGAAATTTCTCTTTGACCACTCATGCTCTCAAAATTTCCTCTGCTTCTACTCAATCTTCCCTTGCCTCCAACTCAAATTCTGAAGCCGCTCAGACATCGCCTTTTGTGCAACAGCTACATAAGCAACAGTAGGTGGAGGAACACTCTCTAAGGTGAGGGCTCCAGATGAGCTAGTAGGAATGTCAGTCATTATCTCTCTAACCTCATTAATCTGGGAAGAGCGGTGTCTCATAGTAGCATGTCCATACTGAAGAGGCCTTGTAGAAGTAGAAGCAACAAAGTACATAAGTTGTCTCAATGAACTGGCCAAAATTGAGGTCTGCCACATCAATCTTTCTCTTATTGTTTTTATTACCCTGCTCACATTTCTTTTTCAGGGGATATATCCTTTTACCCAATTTCTTCTCCTCATTAGTAGTACATTTTACCACCCCTAGTATCGTAGTATAATCGAGTGATAAGGGTTAGAAATAGGATAATCTTGGCTCTCTCATGAGACAACTCAACAATTTGGTCCACAATCAACCCCACATCTACGTCCATACAATCCATAAATACAACAATAAGCACAACTTTGTCCACTGTCACCTCAGTGTTGTGGGTGGAAGGGATGATCCAAGCACATATCATAGAGTGCCAAGATTTGTTCTTGGTTGTAAAGTCGTGAGAGTCAATCATCCGGTTTGATGTAAACAACTTCGTAGTCTCACCACCATAAAGTTTGTCCACAAGCCACACGTTCCCCAATTCTTAATATCTATTTTTGAACTAATTATTATCCGCATTTGGGAGTGAATATAAAACATTTATGTTCATTGTGCCAAAGTTGACTTGAATGGTTCACATTGTGGCCCCCACGTGTCACCAAAGTAACTCTCAAGAGTATTGGGATAGAACTCTGCCACTAGTGTATGATTAGCCTTGATAGGCTCAACAACGAATAATATCCACTTGCTAGATACCAGTTGACCATATATGTCCGACAACTAATCCTCAAACTCTTCCAAACAAATCCATTTTCCTTCAATACTGCTCGACCTAGGTATTTATCATAGTTTTAGGCACATTTTTCTGATAGGAACCTTCTCTCATCGAAATACTCCTCTTCCTCAATTTTCGGAGCCATTTCTTGGTCATTAGGAGTTTTATCTGAAGCTATTTTAAGCACCATACACCTAAAAACAAAGTCAATCGGTTAAGTTCTTAAGAACACTTAAACCAATATATTAGGAAGTATTTAGGCCAAAGAATTCATCAAAAGATGGCCCTAGCTAAGTTGTACAAAGCTACCATTTTAGGCCTGCCAATTCTATCTCCTCCGCATTCGCGGAAGAATGTTGCATTGGCGGCTCAATATGTGTAAAAACTACGCATTCCTAGACAAATCACTGTGTTCATGGAGGATAAGGAACCTTATTCCTATGCATTTGCGGTGAGGAGCCGCGTTGGCAGAGTCATCTTCTCAAGAAACTGAAATTCTCATTAGGATATTTCTTCAAATAGGTTTGGCGCATTAAATTTTTAGCATACATATTTTCCTCCAATCGTGAATCTCACATACTTTAACTAGTAACCCCAACATAAACAACATCACAAATATAAAAATAGCAACAAATCAATCATTCAAACACCAATTAATCACAACCCAATAACACTTGGTCAAATACATACCAAAGATGGAAGAAAAGAGAGAGGAAAGAAAATACTTTCAATGTGGAGACCAAAAAAACAAAGATCTCGGGAGACTCCACCTTTGCATCTCACTCAGAAAGAGGAGAATATATTTTCGAGGAACTTTGAGTTTTTGGTAAAGGAATTATTCATGTTGACCAAATTTTGGTCATTTTAATACTTGGGGTCAATTCGACTCTCTGTGTTCACGGACTTGATGCAGCGCTCACGCCTTGTTGGTTCTTGAGATTCCATGTTTAAGGTAGAAGGAGCGCATTCATGTAGGGTCTGCCTACTTTGACTTTCGCGTTCATAGACCGTACTTTGCGTTCCCGCGAGACACCATAAGCTGACAATTTTTTTGAGAACTTTCTTTCCATTTCGGCGAGGTAAGGGTCAAATGGGCATTCCTCCCCTTCCTATTGAGTGAGCTTGGGTGCCCAAAATGTTCCCAAATCTTATTTTGAAGGTGTTTAAGCCCCAAACTTCAATCCCAATCAACTTTTTGCTTCAAAACCTGTCCAAATAATTATAAAAGACTTCGAAACTGTGAGAGTTAGTCAAAAACAAAAATTCTAAGATTTGAACTTGAAATTAAACTAAGAAATCAACTTATTTGGATACTGATAGGTTGCCTCCCATCAAGCAAACAATATAACGTCGTGGCGCGATATCGGGTACATCACCCTTTTTATTTCCATTTCCAGGCAATGAACCTTCTCCACAACTTTATATCATTTTCTCTTCGAAGAGCATGGAGAAAACATGAGAGAATTGAATGTTTTACGCGATATCTCCACTTCGAAGACTCTAACTTTTTACCCAACTTCAAATTATTGTTTTTAGTTTTGGAACATTGGGCAAGTGTAAGAAGCTCACTAGGCCATTTTAGCATTGACTTTCATAATTTTTGGCCTCCAAGTGAGTGATTCTGGCATGTTTGATTGTTATAGGATTGGTTCGGTAGTCTACACCTAACATCTCATAAATGATCATCTCAACCCATTCTTCCTCAAAGCAAGGCGAAGGACTATCCTCATAGGGCCTAAAATCCCCAAGAATTTTAGTATTATCACAAGAAGCCAAAGCATTAAAGCAAGAAGAAAGTAAAGGCATTGTTCACAATTTAGATAGAAGCAAGTAAACTATAAATCCTAAATACATTCAACACACCTATTTGTTCCCCGACAACGATGTCATTTTGTGATAACACTCAAATTACACCAAAAATAAGTTAAATAATAAGCAGTCGCTAGTAATAAAAATACCCAGCAAGAGAGTCGGGAATGAATCCCACATGGAAATATTTGTCAGAATTTGAAAAGAAAGGTTTACGAGCTACTAGTTTGAATCTAAATTAATAATACACAATTATCAAAATATGATAATTGGTGAAGGTAAGAATATTAAGATTGGGCAAAGATCTAATCAAGTAAGGAATAATTGGGACTGGGTAAACTTGGAACTCGATACTCATTTAATGATCCATTGCAATTTCAACACATGCTAATTCAATCATAGGTAGGCTAGGTCATCTTCAACAACACAAATTTTCTTTCTATCTCATTGTTCTATATCATGAAATATCCTTTTGGTCTCAATCATGTTATTCAACAAAACAACGTAGTAGCTTGACTTAAACATGTCGTTTGAGACCATGAATAACGAAATCCTTCTCTCGAGTAAACTCTAGATTCAAAGCTAATATGCAATTATCAATCTAATTCTCCATTGAACAAATTCTCTTTCGAGAAACCCACAAATATTGGAAGCTATGTGCACTCTCAAATCATATATAAAAACATGAAAATTTAATTAAGACCATATCATGAATAGAAGCATGTAATCAAATACAAAAGCAATAGAATGAGAAATTAAAGACCCAAAGGAATTGTCTACTTCCAGCACAAAACCCCAATTTCAATTAGCAATTACACCTAAAATTCATGCAACATAAAGCAAGGGAAAGAAGAAATGATAATAAATATTACTACTTAGAAAAGAATCTTCAATCCAAATAATGAATTATGATTGCTTTCAAAGTCTCAACCCAAAAGATGAACACTAAAAGTTTTCTCTTTACTCTATTCTAAGATGAGATAGACTCAATTCTATCTTGTATAATTAGAATGATGATTATTGATCAGTATGAAAAGGCTTTTTGGTATCAATTTGGTGAGATTCCAGTTCTGCCCAAGCTCCTGAAAAGTTACTCTCCGTATTCACACTGAGTTGTCTGGATCTGCAGACATTCCTTGATTGGACTAGAACAAATTATAAAATAAGGAACAAGAAGGTTTGTCAGGATGACAAGAAACTACATCTAATTAGTCTTTTGACAATTCTCCAAAATAGGAGAAGAAGAAGAGCAATCATAAAGTACCAGGCTCGGAACCTACATAAGTGCAGAAGTAAGGAGTGAGTACCAACCAACACGGTACTCAACAAGTAACCAAATAAAAAAGGAAAAAAACTAGCTTGAAAATGAGTACTTTTATAATACCAACCAAACCTCATAAAACTACAACTTGCATAGAAATCAGCCCAAACTAAAATTTTCATAATACATAGTTCACAAGGTTTAACAATCACAGTTCAATAGTAAAAGTTCAACAACCAAGATGTATCAAGTATATCATTCACAAGTGTCAAGGAGATCAATCACAAGTTTGAAGTGCATCAATCACAAATAACAAGTAACTCAATCACAAGTATCAAAATGCATCAACTCACAATAGTCAAACTCTTGCCGGAATCATTTCCCTTCGACAAAATATGAATAGCCGAAACCATTTCCCTTCGAGCTAATATCATATGACTAGCCATAACTATTTTCCTTCGGCTTTATATTATATCACTGGCTGGAACCATTTCACTTCGGAACATTATAACTAGTCAAAACCATTTTCCCTCGACTTTATATAACATCACTAGCCAAAACTATTATCTCACGGCTTTATATCACATCACTAGCCGAAACCATTTCCTTTTGGCTTTATATAACATTACTTGCCAGAACCATTTCCCTTCGGTATTACATCACATGTCTCATCATAGTGCACAAATATCAATGAAAATAATCAATATCACACCATAAGAAAGAGATAACAACTCGAGAAATTCAAGTCCACATTAATGTCACCAAAGCATTTAATCAATCAACAAATCAACAAGGCAATTCACGAAGCATCATGATCAACATGTTGCCTTTTAATTAATCTCCCTTTCTATTCATTAAGATTAATGAAGTGGAATAATAAACCTATCACCTTATTCCCATTTCTTCCAAACACACACAATGAAGGAAAGACACAATTTTGCTAGATTTACAATGTTTAGGAGATCAGTTGCCTCAGTTCAATCAAAAAAGTCAACTCAAGACTTGAGCCTTTAATTTCTGAACAATGTCCAAAGCCACACAATCTAGCTCAATCATGTAATTACATAACATTCCAGAAATAACAATACCAATATCATACAATTTTAAAAATGGGTCAATCAACTCAAAAACCCAATTCCAAAAATGAGGTTTGAATATGAAAATCCTAACTTAAAAATGTTACCCAAGGCATTTGGAATTCATTGGTAAAAACCATTTTAAAAAATAACATAAAATGAATTCACAATCACCATTTTAGTTTAAAACTCAAGTTCTTGAAAAATCTTTCCATTTGCCAATCAAAATCTCAAGGTTTGATGTTAAAATCCATAAAATAAGGTAAGTCAAGTCTTAAGTTCACAAAGGCTTACCCAAATGATTTAACACAAGAAATCTCTTTAAAATCGCCTCCAAGGGTTTTACAAAGAAAAGGTGGGGAAAATGGATAAAACCCCAAAAATGGGAGGCGAAAAGGGTCTCAAATCTAGCAAAAGTGTCCTCTGGTTCACAAAAGTGAACTCAAGAAAAATATCGACCTTTGCAATCACGAACATAGCTTTGCTTTCACGAAGGTCGTAAAAGTTAATAATGCATCACGAAAACAATGTTCTATCCATGGGCACCCTTCGGAATTGTGAGTAGGTTTTCTCTAACATGACCATTGCGATCGCGAAGACCTATTCACAATTGCGAGGCCTGCAGACACTAGAAACACATAAAAGTAAAAAGTCATCGAATGGACCCTCTAGATTCATTCGGAACCACACACACACAAACCATATATTAGTTTGACTAAAATTGATGTTCCAGACTCAATGAAACCATTGAAACATTAATGTGAAGTCTCCTTGACCCAAAACTCGTGAAAGTCAAAAGAAATGAATATAAGGCATAAAAAAGCCAAATCGAGCTCAGGCCCTCTCAAAATTCAACCAAGACCTCACTTAGGACTAAAATGATCCTCTAAATCCAATGTTGGAATTCAGATCTGAGCATCCCAACCCCGAATGTTGATCAAAGTAACCCAAAGACTTAAATTTCATAGTTTTCCAACTTAGGACCTCAATTCTCAAAAGATTTTGAATCTGAAACCGATAACTTTGTGAGACAATTTTCTTCATTTTGCGATGCATGGAATAGAATAGAATTCCATTCCGACACTCGAAACTCAAATACACGCCGATACCTTATATTTAACAATTTTAGCCTTTCAAAATAATAAATATACGAAATTCTCAACTTTTTAATGAAAGTTCAAAACTGACTTTCAAAACTTAATTAGAAATGATTTGGGATTGATATCGGGAGGGGGAAAATGGTAATTACATGAAAATTTCCAAAAATATAATCTTCCAAGTCATTATAGTTATTCCCTAGAATTCTCTATTATTATTATAAAGGGTAAAAAAACCTTTGAACTATGCAAAATTGAACATAAATGTCACTAGTTAATACTTTGATTTAAGAATGTCCTTGCCATCAATAATTTGGTCCAAGAATGCCCCTGCCATAGTTTGGTTAAAAAAATGTCGCTATTGTTACTTTATGCGTCAAAATTCCCTTTTCGTAACAAATGTATTATTTCTTTTCTTTTTAAACATATTGTATTTCTAATAAAAAATATTACTTTTAAAGAACCTTATTCTATTTTCTTTTCTATTAATTTCACTTTATCTAATAAATAAGTAGAAAATAATATTTTTACTTCTTAAGATCGTTTTATCAATTAAAATAGAATAACGACATGCACATTTTAGCTAATAATATAGATCAATCACCTCATTATTAATTTTATTTCAATAACAATAAAAAAAATCTAATAGAAAATATTTGAATTTCCTAATCTTTTTCGAATTGACATAGGATAAATATTTTGTAATTAAAATTTTGTTATTAGGAAAAGAATGTATTTAAAAAAAAAAAATATTGAGGAAGAGGTTATTTTTGACCCAATAATATGGGAATTTTGGACCAAACTATTGACGACAATGGCATACTTAGACTAAATTATTATCTGGGCCATTTTTGTTCAATTTTGCATAGTTCAAGGGAATTTTGACTATTTTTCATAAAATAATTTTGTCCTTACACTTCTAAGAGTCGTTTGGTAGTACTTTAGAGTCATGCAAATTTTAGTATTAAAGAGGTTAGTTATGATGGAATCTTGCACTCCATTTGTTCAATTTGTTAGGCTTTTTTGATTTGGCACGAAGGTTATGAACATAAAAAAGACTTTTACATCTTATGGCCTTAAATGAAAGATAAAATTTCCTTTACTCTTGAAGTCTTAAACATTACATGTGAAAACATGAAATTAAAGAGTTGCTAAAAGGAAAATAGTCATTCTTTAATAATCGAACAAAAAAGGAAAGAAGGTCAATCAAATTGAAACAGATGGAGTATTATTTTATGCAAGAATTAGTTATTCATGTATTAGGTACTAGTAAGTTTGCCGGTGTTCCACACTGTCATAAAAAAATAATCAAAACAGTCTTTGATTGTTTGAGAAAAAATTGTGGATTGATGATAATATACATATATTTTTGTTTTGTTAGACAATATTTCCTTACCACTTCTTTTGCCAGTAATTTTAATGAAAACTCATCTTCAGTAATCGAACATCTATTTGTGGCTCTATCGGGTAAATAACATCATTCAAATCTTAATATTTTTTTTGCCTGAAATCTCTTAATTATAACTCTATACTAAAGAGAAGAAGTGTTGAAAACTAGAGTACTATTGATATTATACTACTCCAATTTATGAAATAAAAATATTGTAAGCAACAACTTATCAAAATATAATTTTGAAAATAGGTACGTCCAACAACACTAAAGTTTGATGAATTTTGCTTCATACACTATTCCTTCTCTTTTACAATTTTAGTTGCACTTCTTGTTTGGCTTTATGTTAGTCATAACCAAATTTTTACTGGTACATTTTATCACCCAAGATTATAGAGGCGAGTCTGATATCATCACTGACCTCCCATTTTCTATACAAAAATATTTTTTCAATATATTTGAAGTAATTTAGAGTTAAGTAGTTATGAAAGAGGAAACACGAATTCAACTATATCAAAAGCTCTTCATTACTTCACAGAAACACAAAAATAGAGTATGCATTTGCTATATGCACTTCAACATCCTCGATAGGTTTTTGATATTTTGTTTCTCATTTTTATATCGATGGATGATGAGTCTAAGATATCCACTCATTTAGGGCTTAATATTCATAGTTTTATTTTCCTCATTGCCTATCTTATGCTCTAAACTAATGTTTAAATGCTAATTTACAGCTATGAAGGAAAAAGATCAAGGCAAGGACATAACCAGGCAAAAAGGAGCGGAAAAGCTGAAAAAGGCTAAAGACAAGAAAAGCTGACGATCGCTAAGACCATTCGGCAACTCATCGAGTGGTACTTCTGCTCGCCAAAAGTTACAGTGTGCCAGCAATGGGGAAAAGCCAACTCGGATATGGAAATGGTAGTTCGGCGAACCACCGAATGGATCGGCGACAAGGACCCTGATAGCCTAAAGTTACAGAAGTTGAATAGTGAAAAGGCAAGTCAGGAAGGCGATGAAGAGAGACACTTGGCGCATCGCTGACCCTGTCGGTGATACTCGACTAATTCCGCTGACTGGTCCAAAATCTTAAAATTTGGAAGAGTATAAATGTGAATTTTTAAATAATGAAATGGAGTTCTGAAATTTTGAGCGAATGTTAAGAGTGTTTGAGAGTTATCACTTTGAGTTTTTGATCCCAAATACTATTTTTAGAGTTTTTAAGTAGAATTTTAAGTTGGGTTTGGATTTAAAACTAATTTCAAGCATTGTGAAGACTCAAATTTTGTTACCCAGCTGATGGAGAATATAGTTGGTAATATTTTACAGCGTTTTATAATGTGTGGCTAAAACCTCCACTCTTGGGGGTGTGGTTATGTGATTAATTGTCTCAATTAGCTTATGGGTGTTAGTAATTATAAATTTAATTTTTGTTTAGAAGTGGGTTCGATTGATAACTGAGTTTTAATTCATGAATTGTAGTTGCAAATGCAATTCTAGTCTAGTATTCTATGCTTATTTGAGAAAGAGATTGTAGAATTAAAGTTATCAATTGATGATTGTAGTGATTGGGTTGTTGTGGATTTAGCTTGATAAAGTGAGTCTTAATTTGATCCTACCAATCTAGATCAAGAGAGTAGAATAATTGATGTTTTGGGCTAATCATAATTGTTATGCTTGTCAAGGTTCGAGAGAACTCGCTTGAGTCGTAGTAGTTGATCGAGAGATGACTGTTACATCTAAAGCCTAGCCTACTCACTAAGAATCAATGGTTTTTAGTAAATAGTAATCACCCATATAGAGAAATTGGCATTTAATCGATCACATCCCCAAGGATATCTCTCTCCTTGATTACTCCCTTGTTTTCGTAGTTGTTAGTTGACACATCGAATCCCCTCATTTGACACTAGTTTCAACCCCTTTAATTTATTTAATTGTTTTGATAAATTCTATTCCTACAACTGATTAGAACATGCCTTTCACTTCCTAATTGAATTCTCTACTGTATCACTTCCTGTGGGATCGACCCCAACTCTTCGTTGGGTTTATACTAGGTTGTGATAGCCTACACTTAGAATTGGATGAAGTGTAGTTGAGTGTTATCAAAAATGGCGCCACTGCAAGGGAGTGGTGTTTAGAATTCTTTTAGTGAAGTTTAGTTGTGATCTAATCTTGTTTGTAGTTAAATCGACTTACTTTATTTTGTGTTTGTTGTTGGCTACTCGTGAACAGGTGATGAGATGACTATGAACGAGAGTAAGACTAGCCAACATGGACATTAAGATGACATCGGTAACTTGAATGATGTCATTGAAGTTCAATTGCGTTGTGTAGGTGCTATTCGATTACCTCTAGCCATGGGAAATGCGATATTCTATGTGACTAGCATGATGTTGTAGCTATTGCAAATGAAGGGTTTATTCCGAGGTCTGGCTCATGAGAATCCTCATGACCAATCTGGAATTTTGTGAATGTGTGCGGTCCATTATCGTTCAAGAACATCTCACAAGAGTTAGTCCGGCTTTGGTTGTTTCCTTTTTCTTTGATGGGGGAAGAGACAAAGTGGTTAGCTGACCTACCAAGGGACTCGATTACGTCTTGAGAAGAGCTTACCGAGGCGTTTTACATAAGATTTTTCCCTCATTCGAAGATTATTGCATTGAGAGATAATATTCAGGGCTTCAAACGTTTAGATGGTGAACCAATCCATGAGACATGACTGAGATTTCATACGTTGTTGCTCCAATGTCAAACTCATGGAGTTCCGAACAACGTGTTGTTATAACATTTCTACCGGAGTGTAGATTCAGTCAACAAAGGTGTGGCTGACCATCTTGTCGAAGGAGGAATTATGCAGCAACCTTTTGAAATAGCGTCGAATCTCCTTGATGGAATGACGAAGATAAATTGTGCTTGGTATACTAGGGAAGATCAAGTGTCTCCTTTGACTTTAAGGATGACAAAGGAACAAATAGAAAGAGACCAAGAGCGGGATGAAAACATGGCTAAAATGATGACCCAACTGAATATTTTTTCAAAACATGTCATGGGTAGTGGTTAGTTTGCGGAGTAAATCCAGATGATGCGCACGTTGAAGCTTTGTACAATTACGAAGTACACTTTCTAGCAAATCAGGGAGGAGGTTTTCGCAATAATTATCCAAGACCAGGTAGGAACCAAGGTTGGAATAGAGAGCTTGATGAAGGTTGGAAGGACCATGATAGGGAGTGGCATGCCCATGGTACAAACTGGAGGGAGTGTGACAGTGACAAAGAGAGATATGTACATCCCCATGTGCTTCAAAAGCAAAAAGACCAAAGGGCTGACCCAAAAAATTTCCGCACTAAAGATATGCTTGCACCCATTCTCAATAAAGTAGAAGGGTCAGAACAAGTACTCAAAGAAATGAAAGAGGACGTCTCAACTCTAAACAAGATGGTCACTTCTAACTCGTTGTCCATTAAACAACTGGAAACGTAGATGGACCGAATCTCATCTCATTTAAACAAAATGCAAAAAAGGGGTCTACCAAGTGATACCTTGGTTAACCCAAAGAATTAACCTTGAAAGCGTATTCTCGTCATGCCACAACGTTAAATAAGGTGATTCTTGGGCAGCAACCTAAGTTTTTGAGCATTTAATATTTTTGTTTGAATAAAAGGTGTTGAATGTACTGGTTGAAAATTCAAAATTTTGGGAAAATGAGCAATTAGGCGAGCCCAGGCACCAATTGGTGACTTGCCAAACAGGTCGGCGAGCCCGATCTGGATAGTCATTTGGACTAACAAAATAGTTGGAGGTTCTGTAAACTTCGGCGGACAAAATAGCCATTCGAGCGCATCGCCGAATGGTCGGGGACATAAGTGACCATCACCAACTAGTGCGCGAACTGAAGGGTCATAAAGGGCTGAACTATTTTAAATTCAAAGACATCTATTATTTCATATGTTCTGACCTTTGCATTCTCACAACTGTATTATATATTTTTTTACTTGCTTTTCTTGCATTTTTGTGTGGAATCAATTGCTTGGGGAGAGATTTTGCGCATTATTACTTTGAATTGCTAGTCTAGCGTTCAGTTGTCTACTATTGAGGTTGGTTATCTGAATCTCTCTTTTAAATATTTGTATAGTCGAAAGCATGATCTTTTTCCTTTCAATTTTGTTGTGTATTATTGGAAATTTGAATTGTTGTGTTAGCATGTGCCCTTTGTCGTACTTTGTTTTTGTGTATTTTTGCCTGAAATTATGAAATTATGCATGATATATGATTAAAAGTTGTGGTAGTGTTGTTAAATTTGTTGGGTCTGGTGTGGGTGAAGTCTGAGTAACCCGAGTTGCTCTAATTGACTGGCTTTTCCCAATGATAGAGCGGGCGACGTCATTCTTAAAGGCAAAAGATATCGATGGGCCAATTTTTGACAAATCGGGGGACGCCTGAGCACCTCGAAGTCATTAATGTAATTGGTCTGGGCTTAATTCCTTAGAATAGGTGTTTAATTTTATTCTTTTGGGTTGTGGGTTAGAAATTGAAGGTTGGGGTCAAAATTTGGAATGAAGGACCTTTCGACGAGCTTAGTTGAGCTCACCGAATAGTTCGGCGGTTCGCCCAATGACCCCTGGATCACCTTTTTATCTTTCAAAACTGTTGAAATGATTCTCTAAGATTCGTCGATACGCCTGAGCTCGCAGAATTTCATTCAGCGACTCGCAGAATGTCTATTAGATCGCCTTTCTACGCTTTGATTTTTTAGAAAATGTTCTATAACTTTCGGCGAGCTACTTTTAGTTCACCGAATGGTGTCGGTAAATCACTGATAGGACCTGGACATCGCCGACTTGTGCCAATTTCTAATAATTTATAGTCTGGAACATTTGATTAGCACGACTTTGCTCGCCAAATGCGCTCGGCGACTCGCCGAATGACTTGCCGAGTTTTCCTGCACTTCCTAAAACTTTGATCTTTTTTTGAACTGTTTCTAACGTATTAATTTTTTTGGATGTTGTGTTGCAGGTATGGCTAGACCAAAGGTACCCTGGAAGAATTCAACCGCTTGAAAGTGTGTAAGGGGTATTATTATCAACGAGGGTGTTGCACCCTTCCGGCCTACACAGGCCAAACTTCCCTCAAAAGGGGGAAAAGGCACTTGTAAGAGTCTTGTGGTGCCGACACTAGCAGAGGAGAGCTCTGATAGTGTGAGCATATATTTCACCAACCTCACTGCTTCAATAAGTGAGGGAAACTCAGGTGATAGATCGCCGACCTCCCTGTCTGAACTTGAGGATGATCAGACCCTCCAAACTAAGAGAGTTGAGCTATTCTCCAAATCTTTTCATGATCCAGCCAGTATCCCAATTCAACTTAATCCTCCTCCACCCCTAGAACAGACTGTCGAGCAGGTACCTCCAGTGCCTCCAGTTCAGGCATCCTGTCACGACCTAAGGGTACACCCTAGATGTAACATGGTGTATAGGACCTCGAGAAGCCCCATACAAGCCACTTGACATTCATCACATAAGAAATAGAAGCAAAAGAGATAAGGAACAACATTTCAAGTCCAACACATTTTATAAAAGTAAAGCGGAAGTCTAAACACTTGTCTCATTAGCCATCTAGTACATAAGAATGATACTGGGCCTAGCCCATACATCCTGTCCAAAAACTAAAATTATGAAAGAGAATTGAAAAAACAATGAAGATCTGTCCTCGAAGCATGAGGACTCACCAAAGCTCAAAATTTGTAAAAATAATTTCTAGCCACGAAACTAAGAACCCTGATTGTTGGACCCTACATTTGGGGAAATATAGGCAAAAGTATGCGTTAGTACAAAACCATGTACCAAGTATGATAGTCATGCATAAAACATTTAAATCATGCTAAAAAGGGACATTTTCATAAGTATTCAATGATCAAGCTAAAATATGTATTTTGAGAGTTAGAAATCATTAGTCATAAAACCATGATCAATGCAAGTCAACATCATCTTTGAAAATATGTGAGATACTTCTTGAACTAACCTTAGTTCATTATTATTGTGGGAATGAGACTTGAATCATATACATAATATGATGGGTTGGTTTAGATTGATCCTAACCGAATGATGGTGAATTACTTCTATTTAATAGAATATTCAATTCGAAGATAAAATCTCAAATCACAGATTTGTGTGTTAACCGACATAAAGACCATGTGAGCTATAACATGATCCCACGGTGTCTCCCCCACCGAAAAGGGTTGTCCTACTTGCCAAGGTAGAACACTGAACTTCTAGCTTAGGTGAATCTACTAGCTAAGGTCTATCTAGAAAATCGTCCTATAGGGGCACATAGGTAAGGGATAATGAGATTGGTTCTAGAAACCCGACCTCTACTAATGGGAGAGCTTCCATCTGAATATCCTCTCGGTGCAAAGCATAAATTCCCATGGAGTAGTTATTGAGTCTTGACTTAGCTTATCTTTAAAAGACATGGGTAGCTGCCCCTTATCTTATCATAGGATAGCTCCTTAGACCATGCGTGACAAAACCTTTCATCGTCCATGATCTTTTTATCATATCACAGAAAGGAAAATGGGTAATCGCATGTTGTCCTTCAAGGAACATGGGTAATTGATGAGTCAGAGATTTCAAATCAATTAGGGCTTTGTTTTTATAGGTTTAGTGTCCTAAAATGCCTAATTTATGCCCTAAACTGATGTTAAATTGTTGATTTACAGCATTTAAGGCTAAGGAGAAAGTCAAGGACACTACCGGACATAAAAAGGAACTAACAAGACAAAGAAGTGGAGAAGAACGATCCTTGTGATCACCAAGACCACTCAGCGATTCACCCAGTGGCTCTTTAGCCCACCCAATTTTAGAGTACACCACTTTTGAGAAAAGGAAAATTTGGGCGAACAATGTTCCATATCGGTGAATCGCTGAATGGATTGGTGAAGAGAGGTTGTACAACAAAAAATTGTACAATGAGCAGTGAAGATGCAAACAAATTGGTGATCCAAAGGAACAAAGGGCCCACTGTGGAAGTATCGGCCATCCCGATATAGACCGCCTAAAGTTATAGTGCATATTGGATGAAAACATGAAGCAAGAAGGTGATGGACATGGGCGATTGGCGAATCGCTGACCGGTCGGCAAAGCCCAACTTTCCTTGCGGATTCACCCCAAAAAGTTCAAATTTTGGATCAGTACAAATTGATATTTTAAAGAGAGAAGGAATCCAAACATTGTGAAAATAGAGATTTAGAAAAAAAACACTATTCTTATTGGTTTTGAAGGATATTTTTAGTAGATTTTGAGTTTGGTGTTGTAATTTAAGGAATATTTATTCATTTTTAGATTGTGGAAATCAATACCCAGCTATGGAACATGTAATAGGTATTGAATTTTAACTTTTTATGATGACTAGCTAAAACCCCATTTTTGGGGGTTTGACCATGAGATCAATTGCTTAATTTTGCTAAGTGGGTGTTTGAAATTATTGATTATAGTGCTAATTCGAAGTGGGTCTGATTGACTGTTGTGGTTGAATTGCTATATTGAATGTTTATTTCAATGTAGTTTAGTGTTTTGTGCTTGCTCGCGAGAGAGGTGTGAAACCACGGCCGTAAGTTAGCATTCGTAGCAATTGGGCTATTGTGGGTTCAGCTTGAGAGAGTGAACCCTAAGTGCCGCTCTACCTATCTAGCTCGAGAGAATAGATGTGGTGAGGTTGTGGGCTGATTTTCATAGTTAGTCTGTTGAGGTTTGAAAGAACTCAATCGAAGCGAGGTAGTTGTTCGACAGAAAATTATATCATCTAAGGTCAATCCTACCCATGAAGATTTAGTAACTATTAGTAATCACCTAGCACCCATTTAGCAAGAATTGGAAATTGATTGGTCATTCCTCCAAGTACATCTTACTCATTTTATTAATCTTGTTAATTGTTATTGTTGTGATTGCTGAATGATATACAATTCTCCCACCTGACATTTATGTCAACCTTTTGATTTAATTAATAATTTCCAATAATTGCTATTCCTACAATCATTTAAATCGCATTTGCAACTTCATATTTTAATTCATACTCGTATTGTTCCCTGTTTGTTCGAACCCAACTCACTTGTTGGGTTTTCTACTAGTTAACAATCGTTTACACCTAGAATCAGATGAGGTGTACTTGAGATGTTAATCATAATGGCACCGCTTCCAAGGAGTGGTGATATTTAGAATTCTTCTATTGAAGTTTGAATTGCGATTTCTTTGTATTTTAGTTGAATCAACTTACTCTTGTTTTGTGAGTTGGTGTGATCACGTAACATGATGAGTGCGAATGAAAGCACCGTGAACCAACTTGATCACCAAGATAATGGTGGAGATTTATTGCATGCCAATAAAGCTCTATTGGGAGGAATATGTGCTATCCGCCTAACTCCAATTGAGGACCATGATACATTCCATGTGACAAATACAATGTTGCAGCTATTGCAAGTGAAAGGCATATTTGGAGGGTTAGATCATGAGAACCCCCATGAGCATATTCGGAACAATATGGAGACATGCATTCCGTTCTCACTTAAGGACATTTCACAAGAGTCAATTCAGATGTTGTTGTTCACTTTCTCTTTAATGGGGGAAGCAACCAAATATGTAGCAGAGTTACTAAGAGACTCTATTCTATCATGAGGAACTCACTGAGGCATTCTATGTGAGATTCTTTCCACGCTCAAAGATGGTGAATTTGTGGGATAACATCCAAAACATCAGGTGGGTAGAAGGGGAACCAATTAATGAGACTTGGCTGAAGTTTCAGAAATTAATATAACATTCTCCTACCCATGGGCTGCTGGTGATGTGATCTTTCAGTATTTTTACCGAAGTTTAGACTCAGTGAACAAAGGAGTTGTTGACCAATTTAGTCAAGGAGGAATAATGTTGCAATTATTTGAATTAGCATCGTCCCTTCTTGATGAGATGACAAAGTTAAATTAGGCGTGGTACACTTAAGAGGATCAATCTTCCCTTTTTTGATTCAGGATGACACAAGAACAACTTGACAAGGATAATGAGAGGGATGAGAATATTAGCAAAATGTTGTCCCTAATGGAGTTGTTACAAAACAAGTGCTAGAAAATGTTGGTGAACCCAAAGAAGTAAAGAGAGTGTTGAAACTTGAGGAGGGTTCTCACCTGAGCTACTTCAAGGTAAGTGGGAATGAAGGTTGGAACTCTCATATGGAAGAAGAGCGACGATGGTACTATCAACATTGGAATGAACAAAACGACTCTTGTGGGAGAGAACAGAGTCATGAAGGGTACCACACGCAAGAAAGTGACGGTCCAAAATTAAAGGGTAGTTCGAGTAGTCTATGAGTGAATGACTTGTTTTCACGCATCCTAGACAAGGTTGAAGGATCAGATGACATGCTAAAAGAGATGAAAGCGGATTTCTCATCATTGAATAATAGAGTAAATTCTCACGCTGATGCAATAAAGAATCTTGAGGGTCAATTAAGTCAACTTTTCACACAATTGGAAACCAAGGTATTTGATAGGGGAGAAGCTGAATGCACAATTTCTTTGAGGGCTGATGACAATAGAAATTTGGGGGTGGTGACTCGAAGTTGAAAGTTAGCGGTTGGTAATATGAAGGGTAATGATGGAGTGAAATCTCATGAAGAAGAGAAAGATATTGATGAGTAAGAGAAGCTTATTCAAGAATCTGAAAGTTATATACTCAAAGAGAAAAAGGGAAGTCATAAGCAAAGCCTCGATGAAGAGTTGAAAAATGCTATAGAAAAGGCTACTTCAATATAAAATATAGTGCAACCTCTTCCCAATATAGCTCCCCCATTTCCTCACCGTCTCAAGAATAAAAATGAGGATGAGAAGTTCAAGAAGTTCCTATCTGTGTTCAAGACACTTTCTATAAATCTACCGTTAGTGGAAGCGTTGTTGGAGATGATGGGTTATGCCAAATTCATGAAGGAGCTAGTCACCAAGAAGAGGAGCATGGACTTCATGACAATCGAAGTTTCTCATATTTGTAGTGCCATTATGAATAGCGAGATGATTATAAAAAAATAAGTTCTGGGGGCATTCACCATTCTATGCACTATCGGTATGCTTTAATTTTCTAAAGCTCTACGTGACTTGGGGGCAAGTATAAATCTAATTCCCCATGAAATATATAAGCAAGTTGGGCTGGGCAAACAAAAATCCACAACAATGCGACTTCTTATGGTGGACCGGTCGATCAAACACCCTGCTAGGATACTCTATGCTATATTGGTGAAGGTTGATCGATTCATCTTTTTGGCAATTTTTTTTTATTCTTGATTGTGAGATTGATGCCGAAATTCCCATTATTTTGGGAAAACCATTTTTAGCAATCGGGAGAGCACTAGTGGATGTTGGAAGCGGAGAGGTGAAGTTCTGGGTGAACGAAGATGAGGTCACCTTTAATGTGTGAAAATAAATGAAACACCCAAGTGATATTCATGTTTTTTCAACGATTGTTGTAATTAATGAAGCGGTGGCCAGTGTAAGCCATTTGATGTGTATGACTGAATGACTTGAGTCTGTGCTTGCGAATTATCATGAGACCGAAGTTCAAGGGTATGATAAAGTGGTAGTTGCTTTGTCGGGGTTAGGTGAATTGTCAAGGAACCCATTGAAGCTAGACATTGATCTAAAGAATCAAGAAAATTCTCCCCCCAAACCATCCACGGAGGATCCACCAAAGCTTAAGTTAAAAGTCCTCCCCGCTCATCATCGATATGCATTCTTGGGATCAAACAATAACTTGCAGGTTATCATTGCAGCTGACTTGCTTGAATGACAAGTAAAATTGTTTTTTGAGGTGTTGAGAAAGTATATCAAGGATATAGGGTGGACTATCGCTGACATCGTGAGTATTCCACCTAGCATTTGCATTGAGTTAATTCAACTTGATAGTGAGTGCAAACCGAGTGTCGAGCATCAAAGGATATTGAACCCATCAATGCAATATGTGGTGAAAAAGGAGATAATCAAGTGGTTGGATGCAGGTTTTATCTACCCTATTGCGGACATCGAATGGGTGAGTTCGGTGCAATGTGTACCCAAAAAGGGTGGTATCACGATAGTCCCAAATTAGGAAGGGGAACTTGTTCTGTGAGACCGGTAATCGGATGGAGGGTGTGCATGGATTATCAGAAGCTAAATTCATAGACTGAAAAAGATCACTTTCCCATGCCTTTTATGGATCAAATTCTCGATCGGCTTCGGAGCATGGATGGTATTGTTTCTTGGATGTTTATACCGGATATAATCAAATCTCTATTGCACCGGAAGATCAAGAGAAGAGCACTTTCACTTGTCCTTATGGTACTTTTGCTTTCAAAATGATGCCTTTCGGGTTGTGTAATGCTCTGGCGACATTTCAACGTTGCATGTTGTCTATTTTTGCTGACATGGTAAAAGATTCGAGGGAAGTCTTCATGGATAACTTTTCAGTTGTGGGCGATTCTTTTGAAACATTTTTGACACACCATGGGCAGGCTCTTCAAAGATGTGTGGAAAACAAATCTAATCCTAAATGGGGAAAAATGTCACTTCATGGTTAGGTAAGGTACAATTTTGGGTCACAAGGCATCACAAAAGGGATTGGAGGTTGACAAAGCAATGATTGAGGTAATTGAGAAGCTACCACCACCAATCTCGGTAAAAGGTATTCTAAGTTTCTTGGGGCATACCGGGTTCTACCGAAGATTCATCAGAGACTTCTAAAAATTCGCACTCCCTTTGTGTAAGATGTGGAGAAGGCGGCGAAATTTGACATTGATGACGCATGTATGGCAGCCTTTAAGTGTTTGAAAGATAAATTAATCTCTACCCTGATAATTATTATCCCAGATTTGACGAAACCATTTGAAGTGATGTGCGATGCAACTAGGACTACATTGGGTGTTGTTTTGGAACAAAAGAAAAATAAACTATTCCATCCAATCTATTACGCAAGTAAAACATTAAATGGTGCGCAACGTAAGTACACTGTTATGGAGCAAGAGTTACTTGCGGTGGTATATGCATTTGAGAAATGCCGGGCATACTTGCTAGGCACCAAAATGGTAATTCACACTGATTATGTAACCTTGCGATATTTAATGGCAAAGAAAGAGGCAAAACCACGATTGATAAGATGGGTGTTGCTATTGCAAGAAATTGACTTTGAAGTCAAGGATAGAAGAGGTTGTGAAACTTAGGTGGCCGATTACCTATCTAGGTTTGAGGGAAAAGAGAAATATGAGCTTGAGTTAGACATAAATGACTCATTCCCTGACGAATAGGCATTCATGGCCACTCTTATGCAGACTCCTTGGTATGCCGATTTTGCTAACTATGTGGTATGTGGCTAATGCCGGAAGACCTGAACTTCTATCAACAAAAGCGATTCTTGTTTGATGTCAAAAGGTTTTTGTGGGATGAACCATATCTATTAAGATAATGTGCAGACCATATTATTCAGCGATGTGTGCTGGAGGAGGAAGTCAATAAAATTCTAAATGCCTATCATGCTTCACCGGTTTGTGGTCATCATAGAGGTGTGCAAACAATCGCTAAAATTCTTCGAAGTGGTTACTACTAGCTATCCCTCTACAAAGATGCCCATGAATTTGTTAAGAAATGCATAAAATGCCAAATACAAAGTGGGGTGTCTAGAAGGCATGAGTTGCCTCTTTAGCCTATTCTGGAAGTTGAGTTATTCGATGTTTGGGGAATAGATTTCATGGGGCCATTTGTGAGCTCGTTTGGTAAAAAGTATATTTTGGTGGCTCTAGATTATGTTTTTAAATGGGTGGAAGCTATAGCACTACCCAACAATGAAGGGAAGGTGTTGTCCAATTTTTAAAGCGCTACAACTTTGCAAGATTTGGCACTCTCGAGCTATCATTAGTGATGGAGGTTCACTTTTTTGCAATTGGTTGTTTGCATCCGCATTGAGTAAATATGGAGTGAAACATAAATGGCAACACCATATCATCCCCAAACGATTGGTCAAGTTGAAATTTTGAATCAGGAGATTAAGAGCATCTTGGCTATGATCGTGAATGGAAATTTGACGAATTGGTCTAGAAATCTACATGATGCTCTTTGGGCATATCACACCGCTTACAAGACACCAATTGGCAAGTCCCCATATTAAGTTGTTTTTGGAAAGTCTTGCCACCTACCGATTGAACTTGAACACAAAGCACTACGGGTGTTAAAGGCATTAAATCTAGATTGGGTAAATGCTTCGAAAGTGAGAGTAGATCAGCTAAACAAAATGGAAGAATTTAGGTTCAAAGCGTATGAAAGTTCAGCTCTCTACATGGAAAATGAAGAAATGGCATGACTCTAAAATCCTTAGGGGAGGATTTCAAGTTGGAGACTTTGTGTTGCTGTACAATTCTTGACTGAGACTCTTCTTGGGAAAGCTCAAGTAAAAGTGGTCAAATCCTTTTAAAGTTACACACGTGTTAAAGAATGGGGCCATTGAGGTGGAAAGTAAGGAAGGTCCAGCCTTCAAGGTAAATGGGTAACGTTGGAAGTTGTATTTTGGAGAATGTCATGAGATTTCATTGATTGAATTGATGTATTTGGAAGATGCTTGAAAGAATTTCTACGTCGTGCCACAACGTTAAATTATGCGCTTCTTGGGAGACAACCCAAGCGTTAGTGGTTGTGAATAACGTGTGGTGAATGTGTATGTATGGGTGATTCTGCGACCCCATAATCATTTTGGCGAACCACCGAGTGGATATGGCGATCGGGACTTTGATCGCTTATGTGGCATCAAAAGTGAGCTGAGATACTGGAATATTTGGCGATGTATTCAGACCATTCGGCACTGCACCGTAAAGATTGGGCGAGCCTGACTTTCTCTGCCCTTTGCTCAAATCCTGCAGGGTCTGAGTTTTGGACATTTTGGCGATGTTCATGCCAACTAAGTGATGCGCCAATGCTGTTTAGCGCACCCGATCTCGATCACCTTTCAGCCCAAATTGGAGCGGTAGCAGTTTGTATATTTTGATGCATTGCATGCAGTTCGGGGCGGTTTGTCGACCCCCATAACCCTTCGCATGATGGCCACCTAGTGAACATTCCTTCTCACCTTACTCTGTTTATTTAGTACCAGTACCTCTTGTTTCTATTTTATTTTTATTTTCTTTTGTTTATTTTGAGTTGTGTTGGTTCTTTGGTCACATTGAGGACAATGTTGATTGCTTTTGGTGGGAGTGGTAGCTTGTTATTCTCTTGCATTTGCAAGTGTCGATTGTGGTCAATACTGATGACCTGAATTGTGCTCTTAATTGAACAACATAAATGTGCTGCTAAGATGAGGCAAACAAAGTTACATAGGCAATATGTGAACTTTTAGCATCTCGTTGTGACTAGACGATTGTCGAATTAGTCTCTTGTATGGAACATTGCACGCTAGCTAGAAAGTGTGGAGTCTTGTTTGATATTGGTACCAATGCCTTGTGCGGTGAGGTCGTCTTGAATATTGTATTTGATGACACCTAGAACTTGACGCGTTAGTATGATTGATTGAGTGAAGCGAACAATTAAAATGATCTTAGGCAAGAATTTTCAAGAATGAACCAATTTGGCAGTATACCTCTTTTGTGGCCACCCTTGTGAGAAGTGTGAATCTTGTTTTAGCAATTTTTGAGCCTATCTTTTTCTTGGAAGAAACTGGAACAACTTTGACCTATTTATCCCATCACTTATAACCTTCATGAAGTTTTGGTTTGATGAATATCCAACTTAGGGCAAACGCCTAGGTTGGGGGTGTGGTGAAATAGAAGGAAAGTCAAGAAGTGTGAATAACTCCCCCTTTTGAAAAAGATGGAACCCCTCCATATAGAAAAAAAGAAAGAAATAAAAAGGACTGAAAAAGAGCAAGAATTGAGAAATAAAGTGTGTGAACATAGTGAAAAATGGGGTATTCGGTGATTCATGTCTAGATGAATAATGGGATGGAGTTTGAGTATGTTTGAATGTGAAAGAGAAGGAGAAAGAGTGATTCTCATGCCGTACTGCATGAAGGTAGAAGCCACTATAACTAAATGACCATACCTTTACACTCAACCCCATTACAAGCCTTGAAAAGACCTTTGTGATCTTTAGTGAGCTCAAATGAATGCTGATTTGAAAATAAGGGCAAGCATATGGGTGGATTCATGCATGTGTTCATCTTTGTGAGTGTGGGAGTTGTATTTGATTCGGGACTTTCAATTTTTGAGAATTTTTTTGTGATTATTGAATCATCTTTGTTTTGAGGGAATTTGAGTACCTTTGTTGAGCTTGAACTTGCATTTGAAGCAAACATTATGAGCTTGAGTACACTTGATGATGGTGAGTCACAACTTGAATCTTTAAATGAAAAATTGAGCATTGTATGTGTAGTTTGAACCTCTTTGTGTGCATTAATGTTGAGTCTTATGCAACACTGTTTGTAGACATTCTTATTGAACTGTTGATCTTGAGTTTCACTTGAGGACAAGCAAAGTTTAAGTTGGGGGTGTTCATGAGTATGAGATTTCAACTTAATTCGGGCTTTGTTTTGATAGTTTTAGTGTCCTGAAATGCTAATTTATACTCTAAATTGATGTTAAAGTGTTGATTTTTAGCATTTATGTCTAAGGAAGGCAAGGACACTACCGAACAAAAAAAAAGAACTAACTAGCCAAAGAAGTGGAGAAGAGATCGCCAACACCACTTGGCTGTTCGCCGAGTGGCTCTTAACCCGCCCAATTTTACAGTACACCACTTCTGAGACAAGGGAAATTTGGGCAAATTGTGTTCCATATCGGAAAATCGCCGAATGGATCGATGAAGAGAGGTTATACCGCTGAAAGTTATAGAATGAGCAGTGAAGATGCAAACAAATTGGCGATCAAAAAGAATAGAGGGCTCACCGCGGAAGTGATCAGCAAATCCGATATAGACCGCCTAAAGTTACAGTGTATATTGCATGAAAATATGAAGCAAGAAGGTGATGGATAGGAGAGATTGGCGAATTGCTGATCGGTCAATGAAGCCCGACTTTCTTTGTTGATTGGCCCCAAAAAGGTCAAATTTCGGATCAATATAAATTGATATTTTGAAGAGGGAGAAGGTATCAAAACATTGTGAAAACAGAGATTTAGAACAAAAACATCATTCTTGTTAGTTTTAAAGGATTTGTTTTAGTAGATTTCGAGTTGGCTGTTGTAATTTAAGGAAGATTTATTCATTTTTAGATTGTGGAAATAAATACCCAGCAATGGAGCATGTATAGGTATTGAATTTTTACTTTTTATGATGACTACCTAAAACCCTATTCTTGGGGCTTTGACCATGAGATCAATTGCTTAATTTAGCTAAGTGGGTGTTAGAAATTATTGATTATAGTGCTAATTCAAAGTGGGTTTGATTTATTGTTGCTGTTGAATTGCTCTATTGAATGTTTATTTCAATGTGGTTTAGTGTTTTATGTTTGCTCGAGAGAGGGGTGTGAAACCAAGGCGATAAGTTAGCATTCGTAGCAATTGGGCTATTGTGGGTTCAGCTTGAGAGAGTGAACCTTAAGTCCCGTTCTACCTATCTAGCTCGAGCGAGTAGATGTAGTGAGGTTGTGGGCTGATTTTGTTAGTTAGTCTGTTGAGATTCGAAAGAACTCAATTGAAGCGAGGTAGTTGTTCGAACGAAAATTATCTCATCTAAGGTCCATCCTACCCATGAAGATTTAGTAAATATTAGTAATCACCTAGAGCTAGCACCCATTTAGCAAGAATTGGCAATTGATTGGCCATTCCTCCAAGTACCTCCTACTCATTTGATTAATCTTGTTGATTGTTATTGTTGTGATTGATGACTGATATACAAATCCCCCACCTGACATTTATGTCAACCTTTTGATTTAATTAAGAATTTTTGATAGTTTCTATTCCTACAATCATTTAAATCGCAGAAGTTCATATTTGAATTCAAACTTGTACCGCTCCTTGTGGGTTCGACCCCAACTCACTTGTTGGATTTTATAGTAGTTAATGATTTTTTACAACTAGAAGCGGATGAGGTGTACGTGAGACGTTAATCAGTAATCACCTCTTGTCCTTACATCATGTGACATGGGTAATAGTCTCTTTTCATTAAATTAGAGAGCATGGGTACCACCTCTTTCCTCGTCATTAGATTAGCTTCTTAGTATTAATTCATTTTAGGTGAGAAAGCCTTTCAACGCTAACAACCCTTATTATGTGAGAATACCTTTCACAATCATGCATAGATGTGTATATGAGAAAATTCCTTTCGACAACAAAATAACAACGACATCATCATTGATACTTCACTCTCAAAGCAACCTCAAAACATTTCCCTAAACTTCATAAGAACATGCATAATTCATAATTCACCTTTCAGGTTAAAAATCCACTTTCAATCATCAACCTCTAGAAATCATGGGTTAGATATGGGCTCATAGAAATTTATCATATAATCATATAATTCTCATAATTCATGCTTCATTTCATAAAAATCTTCTTTCATAATCCAAACCCACATTATTTCATCATAATTGGAAAATATGGGATTTACATGGGTTCATGGGGGATCATAATAAAAACCATAGTATTTCATCAATTCATACATAAGAGATCATAATTCAATCATTTAAATCAATATTGAAAAGAACCCATGGCAATTGAAGAAAACCCTAACTCAATGGGGTTCCTATTTAAGAGCCAACTATTGTCAAAGGGCTCATCCTGTAGGTAAGATATGGTATACGGGTCAATCTCTTGTGTGGAAGTACATGATGAATAATAATCATATTATGGAGACTCAAATCAAGTGGAAAATACACTCGAGTAGTAGCTCTTTTTGGTGGGATGACTGGCTTGGTGTGGGAGCTTTGGCAAAATATAGCACCACTGTTTCAAGCACAAACACTGTCACTGTTGATCAATTCCTTGTGGGGGGGGAGTGGAATGAAACTATGGTGAGCCAGCATGCCCCGCCATTGATTGTTCCAATTATTTTAAATACTGGGATTGATTACCAGGAAGGAGTTTTAGATGAAGCAATCTAGAAAAATAATGAAACTGGCAGGTTCTCTTGTTCTTCAACTTGGCAGATCATCAAGAAAAAGGGTATCAAGGATATGAACAGCAGTCATAATTGGCATAAGAACATCCCTTTCAACATTTCTTTTCTTAATTGGAGAACTTTGAGAGGGAAGCTTCCTACCAATGAAAAAATCAGCATTTTTGGTAAAAGTTCAGCTTTGTGTTCTTGTTGTATTACACAAGGGGAGGATAACATTCTACATATTTTTTTTAATGGTCATTTTTCCAATAACATTTGGAAGTTTTATTCAACTTTATTTGGGATCACTCATAGACACATCTCCTTGAAGAATTTGATAATGAAATGGTGGAGTTTGGAACCAAAAAATGAAGTTCACAAACTCATGATTCAAATTCTTCCTCTAGTCATATGTTGGAACCTTTGAAAGAATCGTTGTTCCGCTAAATATGGAGACAAGAAGTCTAGTAGTTTGAGGGTTAAATTTTTAATTTTCAAAGACATGAAGAACCTTCTTACTACTGTTTATCCATACATCCAATGGCCTCATATTTGGAAGGAGCTAATCACTATGATGGAGGGATGTTGACAAGAAATTTAAATCATTTCTGTCCATTGGGAAAAACCACAACAGAATGTGTATAAGCTGAATACAGATGCCAGCGCAATGACTAATCCAGGCAAGATTTGAGGTGGAGGTATTTTGAGGTACTGGCAGGGCAACATTATCTATGCATTCTCTTTTCCTCTCGATTTAGGAACTAATAACCAAGCGGAGATTCGAGATGCAATTCATGGCGTGGATTGGTGCATACAACATGGGTATAGAAAAATTCATCTGGAAGTTGTTTCTCAACTACTTATACATTGGCTAAATCACAGCAACCACCCTCCATGGGTACTCCAACAGTGTATTCAGGACCTTCAAAGGCTCACAAATCAGCTGGAAATCTTCAAGTCCAATAACATATATAGAGAGGCAAACTGTACAGCTGATTTCCTATCTAAATGGAGTCATAACTCCCACATTCTACAACAATTTTACACCTACCAGCAGCTGCCCATGTTGGCCAAAGGAAGCTATGTTTTAGAAAAAATGGGTTGAATAATTTAAGGAGGAAAAATTTGAAACGAATCAAACATCCTCCATGATCCTTGCTCTTGGAGGTATCATAGATGTCTCTATGAAACTTTGGAATTCATATCTTATTCAAGAAGACTATTCTATGTGTAATATTCTTTTTGGATAGGTTTAAGTTTTTTGTTTCTCTCTTTAATTGTAAGGGGAGAGTCTCCCTTATTTATGTTTCCTAGAATCTTTGTATCGAGAGGAGTCATCTCTTAGGTTTTTAGTTTCTAGGTTTCACTTTTATCGTATCGGGGATGAGTTGGTAAACCTTAGTAGGAGGATCGACATATGAACCACCTTAGGTTGGAGGTAAGGTTTTATGTCCCCCTCCTTGTATTTGGTTTTTTATTTATTTATGTTAAGGCCTGAGGGTGTTGCTAACCCCTGACCACCCACGGGTCGTTAAAGTAAAAAAAAATTGGGGATTTCTAACTCTTGATCTTGAAACCCTAGCTTTCTTCTTCAACTTATAGAGAGACAAATATTTGGAGAGGAAGAGCTTGATCAACCTTTAAAAATTAAAGAGAATGAATTTAGTTTGGGTGATTTGGTGGTTTAGAATCATTATACAGGGCTTTGGGTAGAAGGAAAAATGACTTAGTATTGAGTTAAAATAATTGGGGAAAAAGACACAAAATCTCCTGACTGGAAACTGCCGAAATGGCATGATGGAGGACAAAACGGGTCGTCATCATCACCACGGCTTGTCAAACGGGTCGTTAAGAAATCTTGCCCGACAGCGATTCACTATTTTGGGCATAGCTTTTTACTCCGAGATGGAAATTAGGCAAACTCGGTGGCGTTGGAAAGAGGAATCAAATACATTTAATTTGATAGGTCATGGGACACCCAATTCGTTTTGAGAAAGAACATATGATTGTTTGTCGTTGACCCTAAACTCTAAGTCTAATGAAAAACCCTTTACAGACGACTTCATGGTCTGTGTGGGGCTTCACGGGCCGTTGTGATCCCTGTGGCCCTTGAACAGTTGGTAGGTGGACCCCTACTTACTTGACCCCTTTCATGACCACTTTGATGGCCCGTCAACCTCACCACGGACCGTCTAGGCATCCGTCAGAGTGAAGCTTACACGGGGAAGGTTCTGGAAACCTACCACGAGCTCCTCAACGAACCGTGGTCCGCTTTACGGCCCGTCTAAGGCTCCGTGGAAGGTTCCATGGTCCACATTTTGGGCTTGTGAGTTACCCACTTTACCCATTTTTAGCCTTTCTTAAATTTGAGGTGTTACATTATCTTCCCTTTGGGAACATTCGTCCTCTACTAAAACTCAAACTAGCACAAAAAGAGTAAGAGAGAAACAGGTAACCCAATCATTTGTGCAACTTCATCGAAATGCACATAAACAAGGAGGAACCTCGACTCCAAACTAGAACATATTCAAAACATAATAAGGAAGATAGAAACTAAATCTAGCAGCTCAACATGAAAGCAATCATATAAATGCACATATCCGAGGAGGAAATTACATCTCCAAGCTAAAGCAAAATTTTAAAAACATCTTTTCACAAGACAAACATGAAAGATCAAACTTAAATTGACATAATCATGAAGCAATCAATTAAACTAAATTATATTTTTGAAAAATCAAATTTTCCATGAGCATGTATGCATGAAGATGACTAAGACACCCAAATCCTAAAGTGTGAGCCATGAGGAGCAAAGACTTCAAGCTAGACTCAAAGATAAAGGAAACATGTAGAGATACTAAGAAGTCACATCGCCTCCAAAGTTTCACTGACCAAATAATAACAAGGATTTCTTCCAAAATCAACATAGTTCTAATCACGTACCAATCATGAGGCACATTATATCCCCCTTGGGAGAAAACCCCGCTAGTCTTTTCAAATCCATCTCCCTCAATCTAAACATAACACCAACATCTTAACAACCACCAAACCATTGATACAAGTAAACACTTAAGTAGTTTGCACAATGATTTTTAAGGACTACTTCAAACACAATCACCATATATGGAGTTTTCACCATATCGAACGAAACACTCAACGTCAAGAAATACATAACCACAAGTTAAAAGAAAAACCTTAACTTACCAATCACCGCATCCGGGGAACCCTCATGATCTTGTCGAGTTTGAAGAGCATAAAATCTATCTTATTTCCAACCACCACTAGGACCAGAACAAGGGTCAGGGTGAGCCCGTCAATGACTATCTCCCTCATTTCTAGCAATCGAAGGACAATTCCTTATCTTATGATATACCTTACCACAACCAAAGCAAGCATTAGAACCGGCTAGATATTTACCCTTATGTCTTCTCCCACACTCCCTACAATTAGGCCACATTTGCTCACTACCACCATTACCTTGAGAATGATTTCCTCCATCGGACCTTGAATGTGAAAACTCACCATTATCCCTTCTTACCCTCTTCGAATCCCTAGTTTTATCCTTAAGATTTTCTTCTCCTATTTGTTGTGCATGTATCATCAATCGGGAAACATCCATCTCCTTAACAAGCATGGAAGTTAGACATTCTTTGACTACTAAGTCGGAAGCACCCTACACAAACTTACTCATCCTTGCCCTTGGATCGGCAACCATAGTTGGAGCATATTTAGACAATTGTGTAAATTTGAAACCCTAGTTTTCTTCTTCAACTTATAGAGAGAAAAATATTTGGAGAGAAAGATCTTGGTCAACTTTTTGAAATTTATGAGAATGAATATAGTTTGGGTGATTTGGCGGTTTAGAATCATTACATAGGGCTTTGGGTAGAACGAAAAATGACTAAGTATTGACTTAAAACAATTGGGGGAAAAGACGCAAAATTCCCTAACTAGAAACTGCCGAAATGGTATGATGAAGGCCAAAACGGGTCGTCATCATCACCACGGCCCGTCAATCGGGTCGTTAAGAAATGCTTCCTGACAGTGCTTCATTATTTTGGGAATAACTTTTTACTTCGAGATAAAAATTAGGCAAAATTGGTGGCGTTGGAAAGTAGACTCAAATACCTTTAATTAGATATGTCATGGGACACAAAATTCGTTTTGAGCAAGAAAATATGATCGTTTGAAGTTGACCCTAAACTCTAAGTCTAATGAAAAACCCTTTACGGATGACTTCACAGTCTGTGTGGGGCTTCGCGGGCCATTGTGATGCCTGTTGATTAACGTATCAACTACACCTCATTCGATACTATGTGTAGATGATCGTTAAGCAATATAGATGCAACAAAATAGTTGGGGTTGATCCCACAGACAGTAGTATTAGTTTGAATTCAAATATGAAGTTACAATAGTGATTTTTATAGCTGAAGGAATAGAGATTGTCAAAAACTATTAATAAAATTTGAAGGGTGACATCAATGTCAGGGTAAGGGATTTTTAGATTTGAAAGCACCCTCAACAATTAACTAGGAACAATCAAATAGGGGAAAGATACTTGGGGGATTGACCAACCAATGGCTAAACTCAACTTAATGGGTGCAAATTGCTAACCAAAAGTGCTAACTCTTCATGGGTAAGATGAACTTTAGATGAGTTACTTTTCTCTCGAACAACTACGTCATTTCAAATGAGTTCTCTCGAACCTCAATGTGCCAAATATAAAGACCAGCCCACGACCTCACTACATCCACTTTCTCAAGATGGATACATAGAATGAGTCTTGGGATACACTCTCTCGAGCTGAATCCATCATGGCCCGCTAACGATGAGTTAGCTTTAAACTTCTTTCGCAAGCAAGCATAAAACACTAAATTATATTGAAATAAACATACAATAAAGTAGTTAAACTACAACGACAAGTCAGACCCACTCCGAATTAACACTAAATTGATAATAACTAACATCCATCAAGCCAAAATCAGCAATTAATCACATTGTCAAACCCCCAAGATTGTGGTTTTAGCTAATCATCTCAAAAGAAAGAAATTCAGTACCTAATACATGCTCCATAGCTCAGTATTGAAAATCGAAGTTCTTAAATGAATAATATCTTTTCTATTTTAACACCCAATTGAAATCTCTTGCCAAAATTGCTTAAAATCAACAAGAATAGTACTTTTGTTCTCTCTATTTTGTTTCACAATGACTGGATGCTTTCTCTCTCTTCCAAAAATCAATTTATACTGATCTGAGATGTGGCTTTTTGGGGTATCGGTGAGGTAAGTCGGGCTTCGCTGACCAGTCGATGACTCGCCTATCGACCTTGTCCATCGCCTTCTTTCTTCATGTTTTCATCCATCATGCACTGTAACTTTAGGCGGTCTAAATCGGGTAGTCGATCACTTTCGCGATCCGCCCTTTTGTCCTTTGGCTCGCCAATTCAATTTCATCTTTGTCTCGTTCAGTGAGTTCGGCGATACAATCTTTCTTTGCTGATCAATTCAGCGATTCATAGATATAGAACACAATTCACCCAAATTTCTCTCATTTCGCGCACAGTGTAGTGCAAAATTAGGTGGTCTAGGGGAAGCTCGGCGATTCACCGAGTGCTCTTGGAGATTGTTAGGCTTGCCTTTCTCCCTTTCTTCAGCTTGTTTTTTCCTTTTTGCATGTTAGTGTCCTTGCTTTGCTCCTTTATCCACATACCTAAGAATCAAGGTTTACACATCATTTCATAGTATAAATCAAACGTTTAGGGACACTAAATTCATCAAAACATAGCCAAAAATGAGTCCGAATCCCGTATTCATCAACACCCTCAACTAAAACGTTTGCTTGTCCTCAAGTAAAACTCAAGATCAGCAGTTCAAAAAGGATATCTCAAATAGTGTTGGATAAGACTCAACATAAATGTGCACAACAATGTTCAACTTACTCACGCAATGATCAATTATGCACTCGAAGATTCAAATTTTGTCTCACCATTATCAAAGATGTTCAAGTTCACAATACTTGCTTCAAATGAAAGTTCAAGCTCAACAAAGGTACTCAAATGCCCTCACAACAAAGATTATTCCCTATTCATACAAATTTCTTCAACAATTTATAGTTCCAGAATCACATATGACTCTCACTCTCACAAAGATGAACACATGCATGACTTCACCCATAGATTTACCCTTATTTTCCAATCAACATTCGTTTAAGCTCACTCAAGATCACAAAGGTCTTTTCAAGGATTGTAACACGACTGAGTGTAAAGTTATGGTCATTTAGGATCAGTGGCTGCTACTTTCATGAAGTGTGGTCTGAACATCACTTTCTTCCGTTTCTTTAACATTTTGATCATTCTCATACTCCACCCCATTATTCAACTTCATATGACTTACCGGATACTCCATTTCTTTTGCTACTTCCACAACTTTATTTCACAACTTTTTCATTCTTTTTATTTGCTTTCTTATTTTCTCTCTCTCTCTTGTTTACATGGAGGGGTTCCATCTTTTTCAAAATCATTGCTCAAGGGTGATTTTCTCACACTTCTTGAATTTCCTTCTCTTTTCACCACACCCCAACTTAGGCTTTTGTCCTAAGTTGGCTATTCAAACAAATCAAAATTCATGAAGGTTACGGGTGAAAAGATAAAGAGAGGTCATGATTTCTCAAGTTTCTTCAAAGGAAAGAATAAGGCTTAAGAGGGTTCAAGGGAGGTTCATACATCTCACAAGGTTGTCCATAAAAGAGGTATATTATCAAATTATTTCACTCTTTAAATTTTTTGCCTAAGATTATTTCAAGTGCTTGCATCACTAAATCAACCGAACCAACGGGGAAAATTCTAGGTGTCATCACACACAATGTTCAAAGTAAGCTCATCACACACAAGGAATTGGCACCAATATCAAACAAGACTCCACATTTCTAGCTAGTGTGCAATGTTCATCACAAGAGACTCATTTAATAATCGGCTAGTCACAACAAGATGCTAAAAGTTCACACATTGTTTGTGCAACTTCATTGGCCCTCATCGTCACTGCACATTCATTTCGTTCAATTAAGAGCACTATTCGAGTAATCGATATTGATCACAACCTATACTTGGATAATTTTTGAGAAAACAAAAGACTTAACAAAAGACATAACAACAGACTTCTACCACCCCCACATAAGCATCCAACATTGTCCTCAATGGGATCAGAGAAAAAGCATTAACAAAAATAAAGATAAAATACTGGAACTCAAACAAACAAAGTAGGGTAAAAAGGAATCTTCACTAGGCGGTCATTTGACGAGGACATGCAACAATCGCCGAACTGCTTGGTGAACTGTCAAGTTGCATGACTCTCACCGAATTTTCCAGCATGTAACCACTCCATTTTGTGGCAGAAAGGCGGACAAGGGCCCGCTCGCGGAGTAACATCGGTGGATCACCTAATCGATGTGGACCTCGCTGAAAGACCCAAAAATCCAACCTATCAAAGATGGTGCATAAGGGAGGAGAATGTTGAGGTTGCCCGATCAGCTCGGTGAGTGGCCGAGTGGTGCATTTATCTCGCCAAATGTTCTAGTGTCTCAGCCCACTGTTAACGCCAGAAAGGCGATCAACTTCCTGATCGCCAAACTTACTTGGCGGATCGCCGAAGGAGTTTTAGCCTCGCAAAATCACCTACACCTGCACATTCAACACACATTATTCAAAGCAACTAGCACTTCGGTTGCCTCCTCAAGCATCTTCCAAGTATACCACTTCAATCACTGAAATTTCATGGCATTCTCCAAAATACAATTTTAGGTGTTACCCATTCACCTTGAAGGCAGGGCCATCTTTACTTTCAACATCAAAGGATCCATTTGTGAATACCCGTGCTACTCTAAGTTGGCCTGACCACTATGATTTGAGCCTTCCCGGAAAAAGTCTCAGTCGAGAATTGTATAGCAACACCCAATCTCCAACTCGGAACTCCGTCCTGAGAATTTTATAATCGTGCCACTTTTTCATCTTTTCCTTGTAGAGGGATGAACTTTCATATGCCCTAAACCTGACTTCATCTAATTCGTTTAGTTTATCTACTCTTCTTTTTGAAGATTTGACCCAATCCAGATTCAAGGCCTTTAATGCCCATAATGCTTTGTGTTCCAGTTCAGCAAGTAGATGCCAAGGTTTCCCAAAAACTAGCTGATATGGAGACATACCAATTAGTGTCTTGTAGGCAGTGTTATATGCCCACAGAGCATCATCAAGCTTTCGAGACCAATCAGTCCTATTTGCATTTACAGTCTTTTCCAAGATACTCTTGATCTCCCGATTCGAAACTCCACTTGGCCGCTCGATTGAGGATGATATGGCGTTGCTACTTTATGTCACACCCCATATTTGCTCAATGCGGATGCAAAGAGCCTGTTGCAGAAATGGGATCCACCATCACTAGGAAAGATGTAGCGCTTTAAGAAATGAACAACACTTTTCCCTTCATTGTTTGGTCGTGCTACAACTTCCACTCATTTAGAAACATAATCTACCGCCACCAAATTGTACTTATTACCAAACAAACTCAAGAATAGACCCATGAAATCTATTCCCAAAACACAAATAACTAAACTTCCAGAATAGCTGGAGAGGCAGCTCATGCTTTTTGGACTCCCCACCTTGTTTTTGACATTGTATGCATTTCTTAACAAATTCATAAGCATCTTTGTAAAGGGATGGCCTGTAGTAACCACTTTGAATTTTTTTGGCAGTTGTACACACACCGCTATGATATCCACCAATTGGTGAAGCATGAAAAGAAAGGAGAATTTCATTGAATTCCTCTTCATGCTCACATCTCTTAATGATATGATCTGCAAATTCTCTGAATAAGTATAGTTAATCCCAAAAGTATTTCTTGACATCGAACATGAGCCTCTTTTGTTGATAGAAGTTCAGTTCTTCTGGTATCAATCCACACACTACACAGTTAGCAAAATCAGCATACCAAGGAGTTTGTGTTAGAGTGAACGTGAATACATGTTCATCGGGAAATGAATCATTTATGTCTACCTCCAGATTGTCATTCTCCTTGCCTTCTAACCTAGATAGATGGTCAGCCACTTGATTTTCACAACCTTTTCTGTCTTTGACTTCAAAGTTAAATTCTTGCAATAATAGCACCCACCTTATCAATCTTGGCTTGGCATTTTTCTTTGCCATGAAATAACAAAGAGTTTCGTGATCAGTTTGAAAAACCACTTTAGTGCCTAGAAAGTATGCCCGAAATTTCTCAGAGTCATATACCACCGCAAGTAATTCTTGCTCCGTACCTATGTAGTTACGCTGAGCACCATTCAGGGTTTTTCTTTCATAGTAAAAGGGATGAAATAGTTTGTTGCGTTGTTACCCCAACGCGACACCTAATGAAGTACCACTTGCATCACACATCATTTCAAAGGGTGCCGATGTTACGATCCATGGGTACATCCTAGAAGTAACATGGCGTACTTTACCCCAAAGGGGCCTCATACAAGCCCTTAGCATATCATAACATAAGATAATAGAAAAGTATGAAAATTTTAAAAACTTTATCCATACAATCGAAGTTTTTTATAAAATCAAGCGGAAATCTTTATTACACTTTGTCTCAAACCATCTAATACAACTTTAGAATAAACTCTTGGGACACAGCCCATATATGATACGCTCAAATTACACCTCCTTAAAGAAGTATAAGTGTTCGTTATCAAGTAAAGAACCCAACTTGAAGGTTGGGGTCGATCCCACGAGGAATACGGTTTAGACTTAAACTTAACTTACGATTATATTAGTTTAGTCAACTTATTTCTGAGACAAGAAAGTAAAGGGGGGGGGGGTTGTCTAACAAATAAATGATTGTAGTTTCGACAACAAGCGAGCAAGATTCAAACTTTATTGTTATCAATGCGAGAAAGTAACTAGGGTGTATGTGTTACCCATAAGCTCATAATGTGGTAATCCTAGTAATAGTAATACTTTTCTAGTGTATCACATGCAAAGTGGTAAGTTATGTATCTCTAAATCCTTGGTCTGGCAAAAAGAGAATTTCATCCCACACCTCGGTCCGGCTACATGTGTATAATTCACTAACCCTTACCTTTACCTCATATTAGACATCACATCAATGTATGACGTAGTTTTAACCTCACACCAATTGACATTAGACTATTAGATAGTAGCACACTAAATCTATGTTGATAATTCTTTTCTTATTAAATATCTCCTTGGTCCGGCAAGTAGCAACAAGGCTAGTTCTAACGTTGCGCACCATTAAAAAGACTTCTAAATGAAAGACTTATCAATGCATGCAATAACACTATTCAATAATTACTTAGTTATTATTCATACTTTGTTAATCACTCATGACTCCCACAACCCTAGTTGTGGATTTAGTTACCCATAGTAGCAAGAACATAATTCATATTTTTAGAAGAAGAATTCATGAACTTACGTAATCAGTAGAAGAAATCCGAAATCTCCAATTGAAATTCAAAGCAAGAATCTTTATAAACCGAAAAAAGGAAATCAAATTGCTAATGTTTTGCAAGTTAATTCCCAAGAACACACCAAGAACTAAAGTTAAACAATAGTAGCTAACCCTAAATAAAAAGAAGAAAAAAACCCTAAAAAGTATCTCCTACGATTTCCCCCTAAAATAATTATTTCTATGGACTATTTATAGATATAGAAAACCCTAAATAAAATAATTGAGTTCAAATCAAATTAGGAATTCAAAACCAAAAGGAATTGGATTTCCTTTTTTTTTCGCGTGAACAGTAGCCGTAAAGACTCAATTTGTGTTTGTTTTTTTTGCTGCCACGTGGCAGTTCTTCACTTTGCAGAATTGCAATTTGCAAATTTGCAATCTTCTATAAGTTATATAATATATATTATATATTATTATATTCAATTTAATCCATTAAGCTGTCTGTGTGATTTTCTTTTTTAACATTCCATCTTTAATTCGTTTTAGCTCCGAACTTCTTTATTTTTCCACCAATATAATCCTACAAATAAAATATACTATTTAGAACAATCCATAAAATTCAAGCTCAAAAAGGATAAATATAAATAATAAATGTGAGGAAAATAATGATTAAAAATATGTATTTTAGCCTCACATTAACACTCCATACTTAAACTTTTGTTCGTCCTCGAGCAAACATTAAAACTCATCAAAATAAGAATGTCATCACTTTGGTTAATACAAACAATTAGGTCATATACCAATTTCAAAAACATCAACTAGACTTCTTAATCATTATGCAAGACATCCAAATAAACAATAAACTTCTAACCTCCTAACTTCAAGGAAAGACTTTGAACTCATCTATGTTAAGCTTGCTCACCTACTCTCATCAATGAAAGCTAATAAAATCACCTATCTATCATGAAACAAGTGCCCTCACAAAAATAAATAGCCCACTCAATCAATTCAAAAGATTGAACATAAATTAAGGACTTTATATCAAGAACAACTTTCACACTCACAAATAAAATTTACATTTATCCACAAAGAACCATATGCTTGCCCATTATGTACATCTCCACTAATTAGGCATGCTTGAATAGAATCAAAATAGAACTTTAACGGGTTGTAATGTAGGCTAAGGGACGGATATGAAAACTACATAATAGTGACTTACACTTCCTTAAGCACTTTGCACTTTAAAACTTTGTCACCCATTATTTTTTTCTCTTTATTTTCAGCCCTCTGTTCAACAATTATTTCACAAGTAATGTTTTTTTTTGTTTTTTTTAGCACTAGCCACCCTCAACTCAAGTGAGGTACACAATATACTTGGTAGTACCAGAGCCAACGTTTTAAGCATACTTTTGAATTAGCCACCCTCAACTTAAGTTTTTAAGCTTGGTTGAGGTGCACCAATATCCACAAAGGACTAGGGCCAAAACAGAGTTTTCACACTTTTCTTCATTCTTCACACATCAAGAATTTTCACCTTTTTTTTCTTCTACCAATGTTTTCAACTTTTGTTTTCTCAACATAGTTCATTAAGGATTTCTTTTTGGATCACATAGAATTATGGTATCAATAAAAAGGGATTCGGCTCGATCATGTGGTTTACAAGAAAAATATAGGCTAAAAGGCTCAATAGGGTTAGCTAGTGATATAATATCTAAAAAAACTAAAATTTACCAGACAAATCAAAGAAAGCCTATTTTCATCTCCTAAACAAGGCAACGCTTTTTATTTCGCTTCAATAACATGTAGGGCAAGTTCTAGACTAAGATGCAAAACATGAAATAAATAAATTCTCACCACACATGGCACTAGTATCAATCAAGATGAGTCAATTCCACTTCTAAGCGAAACAAGATCATAACAATCTACAAAATAAAATAAGCTATATACAAAGTCACAACCATGAGTATAGGTGTCAAAGAGTCTGTAATTTCCTTATCAATCAAGCAATCACAAGAAAGTACTACTCACAAATTAGGCATAAATAGCAAGTATCACGCCACTCAAAAGAGTCTATGCTTTTCTCTAAAAGAAAATCAAAAGAAAACTTATTCCTACAAAAATAAAAGATACTCGGTTCAAAGGGAGTATCCTTAGGAAAAGCACCGAAAACAAAAGCGAAGGAACCCATCCAAAAAAAAGAGTTAATAAAACGGTAAAATCTAGGAATTCATTCCTCCACCCCACACTTAAAAATATGTTATGTCCCCAAAGCATCAAATAAAATTTAAAACAAGGGTTAGGAAAACTCCCTGAGGCCTTTAGGCCTAGCTAGTAGCATGTTCTCTTTATTTTCATCAAGGGTGTCACCCCACACTTAAGCTCAAACATGCTCCTTTGCTTCAAACTTTTTTTTTTGGGTACTCAAACTTCCCTTAATCTTCAAAAATAACAAGACCAAAAGAAAATAAGAAGTGACAGTAATAAAATAAAAATAAAATAAAATACGAAGTTACACTACTAGTTGGGTTTCATCCCAATAAGCGCTTAATTAAACATCGCGGCATGACGCAGACACCTTAGTTACTCGGTTCCATCTCCTTGACCCTCTCTGATCGGATTATCGTGTATCCTTAGATTTGCCATTTTTCTCAAAATCTTTGTTAGTTCAAGATCGTAGGGGGTAAAGGGTTTGCCTCAACTCCGTGTACTTGGCATAAACTAGAGTTGAAACCTATAGAAAACAATAACAAAAAAAAAAGTAAAATCGGGAAGTTCAATAATGTAGTTAAATTTAATCTAAAAACCATATTCCCCACCAGTGGCGCCAAAATTTGATACGCTCAAATTACACCTCCCTAAAGAAGTATAAGCGATCGTTATCGAGTAAACAACCCAACTTGGAGGTTGGGGTCGATCCCACGAGGAATATGGTTTAGACTTAAACTTAACTTATGATTATATTCATTTAGTCAACTTATTTCCGAGACAAGTAAGAAAAGGGGGGAGTTTTTGTGTAACAAATAACTGATTGTAGTTTAGAGAACAAGCGAGCAAGATTCGAACTTTAGTTGTTATCAATGCGAGAAAGTAACTAGGGTGTATGTGTTCCCCATAAGCTCATAACGCGGTAATCCTAGTAATAGTAATCTTTTTCTAGTGTATCACATGCAAAGTGGTAAGTTATGTATCTCTAAGTCCTTGGTCTGGAAAATAGAGAAATTCAGCCCGCACCTTGATCCGGCTACGTGTGTATAATTTACTAACCCTTACCTTTACCTCATATTAGACATCACATCAATGTATGGCTTAGTTTTCACCCTCGTACCAATTGACATTGGACTATTAGATAGTATCACACTAAATCTATGTTGATAATTATTTTCTTATTAACCACCTCCTTGGTTCGGAAAGTAGCAACAAAGCGAGTTCTAACGTTGTGCACCGTTAAAAAGACTTCTAAACGAAAGAATTATCAATGAATGCAATAACACTATTCAAGAATTACTTAGTTACTATTCATACTCATGGTTCCCACAACCCTATTTGTGGATTTAGTTACCCATAGTAGCAAGAACACAATTCATATTTTTAGAAGAAGAATTCATGAACTTACGTATTGAGTAGAAGAAACCCGAAATTCCAATTGAAATTCAAAGCAAGAATCTTTATAAACCGAAAAAAGGAAATCAAATTGCTAATATTTTGCAAGTTAATTCCCAAGAACACACCAAGAACTAAAGTTAAATAATAGTAGTTAACCCTAAATAAAAAGAAGAAAAAAACCCTAAAAAGTATCTCCTACGATTCCCCCCTAAAATAATTATTTCTATGGACTATTTATAGATATAGAAAACCCTAAATAAAATAATTGAGTTCAAATCAAATTAGGAATCCAAAACCAAAAGGAATTGGATTTCCTTTTTTTTCCGCGTGAACAGTAGCCGTAAAGATTCAATTTGTGTGTGTCTTTTTTGCTGCCACGTGGCAGTTCTTCACTTTGCAGAATTGCAATTTGCAAATTTGCAATCTTCTATAAGTTATATAATATATATTATATATTATTATATTCAATTTAATCCATTAAGCTGTCTGTTTGATTTTTTTCTTCAACCTTTCATCTTTAATTCGTTTTAGCTCCAAAATTCTTCATTTTCCCACCAATTTAATCCTACAAATAAAATATACTATTTAGCACAAATCATAAAATTCAAGCTCAAAAAGGCAAATATAAATAATAAATGTTAGGCAAATAATGATTAAAAATATGAATTTTGGTTTCACATCAATACAATAGTCTCAAAACATTAAAATAAAAGACATAAAGGAAATAGTAGATTTATGCTCGATGCTATGATGACTCACCAAGTCTTCAACTCCTTGCTCCTTAGAAACATATCCTGAAGAATGAAACTCAAATTACCGAACCCTACATTTGATTAGAATGTAGGCAAAATATGCGGTAGTACAAAAGTACTAAATATGATAGCTAGCATAACCTCATAAGAGCAACATATCATAAGGGTTAGTCAACATAAGACATAATCCATAAGCATAAGAAATACTTTATGAAACATGAACTATAAGCATAAGAGACAATATCATAGTCATAAGCCAAGTCTCGAACATAAGCATTATTTCACCCTTATTCTTTCATGTCATAAGAGAACTACTTCTCAAGCAACCTGAAAGCATACTTGTGCAATGCATGAATAAGAACCCATAATCCCATCCAAGCTAAGTATCCCTTTTAGTCATCATTAACATAGCCTATATACATAGTCAAGTCTTAGGATTCCATAAGTAGCTTCAAGTCATAGTTGTACAATGTATGAGCAAGACCCCATAATCCCACTCACACTAACTACCACCTTAGGCCATCTACATACTCACAATCTTAGGATATCATCCTTAGCTTAACTCTCAAAACCAAGGGAATCTCTCACCTTTAGTCAATAGTAACAAGGAAGGCAACTATAGCACAATCCTATCTAAACATACATTATATAAAAAAACACTTCTTAGGCAACCCTAAGTTATACTTGTGCAATGCATTAATGAGACCCCATAGTCCTATCCCTGCTAAGTGCCACTTTTAGGTCCTCATACTCACACTTCTTGGTTGTAAACTAGTTCCCCTCTTTAGACCTTAAAACACTATGAGGTACTTCCTTAAGCGCATCTTAGTTCATTATTAGGCTTAACCCGATGAGATACTTCTTTTAAGAATGTCTAAGTTCATTATTAAGATGGACCCTATGAGTTACTTATTTTAAGTATGTCTTGGTCCATTAATGTTTTTGAACACTTGGAGATACTTCTTCAAGTATATCTGAGTTCATTGGATATGGAGGCTGCTACTAGAAACCCTAACTCTACTATGTGAAGTCTTCCATCTCATGAGACTTAACTTTGGGAAAACCCACACTCTACTACGTAAGAGTTCCCCCATTAACTTGGATAGTACTCACATAAACCAGGTGTGGCTCTCCTTTCAACTTGGAGCCCAGACCCTACCTTGTGTAACACTCCACTTAGGGCCAAGCATACACCCCAAGATTTACTATTAAACATTTCTTAACATTCATGTCTCATGGAAAAATGTCCTTGACAATCCATCCATGTTCAAGTAATCTTATCACTTTATACATTCAAGCATTTATAAGGTAAGTTAGGTGAGTATAGGCCTTTCACCACATCCTACCTATTAGACTTCTATTCATCACATTTACTTTACTCTCAAAGCCCTAGTGATTCAACATTCATGACTCAAGCCTTACTCTCAAAGATTTATTTATTAAAATTATCATTCATACCTATATTTTCAAGGCGTTCTAATCGCATTCTTCATTAGCAAGTGATTGTAGTGATAATTCATCATTAAGGTTCAACTTCAAGCTTTACTAGTTGTTATCCATCATATATACTACACTGTAATTCAATTAATGTATCTATTTTCCTAATCTTAAACAATTGCTACCCATAACATCAATCCTAGAAGATCACCTATGAATCCTCAGTTTCACCTTTCATGGAATAAACCCACATAATTCAATTTCATTAATTAAACTAGGGTTATCCATGGAAAACATGTAATATCATCATAATATCATGAGTCAATAATAAAAAAATCATAAACAAGTATTGTTCACTCAATTGGAATCATACTCAACACTATCCACAACATAGGAAGAACCCTAGCTAGAATTGGGTTTTATTTTCACAATTGGGGGAAATCTAGGGGGCTCTATGGATGGAAGAATCCATAGATGAAAAAGCTATAATACCTTGATTATAAAGCCCTCACAATGCTTGAAACAATGGAAGAACTTGACCTAGCTTCCTTCTCTTCTTCTTCTTCTTCTACTTCTTCAGTTCTAGAGAGAGAATTTCTTGGAGGAAATTGGGTTTGTTTTGGGGTCTTGAAATTATCTCTATCATCAATGTATTTAGGGGTTCATTAGGTTTATATAGGTGGTCTAATCACTCATAAACTGACCCCACTTAACCCCTAACTAATAATGAATTACCCCCTAAGTCCCAAACTTAACAAAACATAAGACTAATCTTGCCCAACCCACCAGACCCCGGCCCACGGACCGTGAGTGGGTCTATGGACCGTACTAGTACTTTGTGAGTGGTGGGGGCTCAACAAATTGGGGAACTAGGGGCCTTGACCCACGACCCATTCCCACAGGGCGTGGGTCCATCCACTATCTGTGGATGCCCTTCGTGGGAGGGCTATTTTTTGACAGTTTTTTGGGCTGTTTTGGCGTCCTCCTCAAGGACCCCTTAGTTGGTCCTTGGGGAGTCGTACCTTGACGTTTAACCCCTAAATCCCTCATTCTATGTACGGTAAAGAATTTTAAGATTCTACCCCTCACGTCAAACTCAAAAACCTTCACGTAAAGCTCAAGAACTCTTACGTTGGGATCTAGTTAAGTCTACAAAATTTCGAAATATTAAAGCCGACCAATCAGGACAATTGATAACCGGGGTGGAGATCAATTTATCTTTAAAGAACTTAAAGGCTACCATACATGCATCATCAAAGTTGAATTTTACTTCCTTCTCCAAAAGTTTTCACAAAGAGTGCAATTTTTGAAAAGTATTTGATGAAACTCCGGTAAAAACTAGCATGCCCCAAGAAACTATGAATACCTTTCACCTAGATTGGTGGTGGTAGCTTCTCAATTACTTCGATCTTTCCTTGATCAACTTCCAACTGTTTTTGTGACATTTTGTGACCAAGAACTATACCTTCCCTTACCATGAAGTGGCATTTCTCCCACTTTAGGACTAAATTTGTCTCCACATATCTTTGAAAGACCTGCCCGAAGTATGCCAAACATGCTTCAAAAGTATCACCCACAACTGAGAAGTCATCCATAAAGACTTCCATTCAATCTTCTACCATATCATCAAAAATAGATAGCATGTAATGTTGAAACGTTGTTGGAGCATTACACAACCCGAACGATATCCTTTTCAAAACAAAAGTTCCATATGGACAAGTGAAAGTGGTTTTATCTTGGTCTTTCGTAGCAATAGAGATTTGATTATATTCGGAATACCCATCTAAAAAGCAATACCATCATCTCTCTGAAAGTCGATCAAGCATCTGATCAATAAAAGGCATGGGAAAGTGATCTTTTTCGGTCCAAGAGTTTAACTTCCGGTAATCCATGTATACTCACCATCCGGTTACCGGTCTCATAGAAACAAGCTCCCCCTTTTCATTTGGGACTACTATGATGCCTCTCATTTTTGGTACACATTGTACCGGACTCACCCATTTGCTATCCGCAATCGGGTAGATCACACCTGCATCCCACCACTTTATTATTTCCTTTTTCACTACCTCTTGCATCGGTGGGTTCAATCTTCTTTGATTTTCGACACTCGGTTTACACTTGTTATCAAGTTGAATTTTGTGAGAGAAAATGCAGGGTGGAATGCCCACAATGTCAGCGATAGTCCATCCAATAGCTTTGATGCATCTTCTCAACACTTCAAGGAGCAACTTTACTTGCCATTCAAGCAAGTCAGCTGCAATGATTACGGGTAAGGTGTTAATTACCCCCAATAATGCATATCAAAGATGAGCGGGGAGAACTTTCAACTCAAGCTTTGGTGGTTCCTCCGTTAATGGCTTGGCGGGAGGATTTTCTCGATATTTTAGATCAATATCCAACTTTAATGGATTCCTTGAACATTTCCCCAAACCCGAAAGGGAAGCCATAACCTCATCGTAACTTACTATTTCAGACTCATCATAGTTTGCAATCCAACGTCAAGTGGCTCACTCATACACATCAAATGGTTCACACTAGCCACTGCTTCATCAATTTCATCAATAGTCGAGATCACATGAATATCACTTAGGTGTTTTATTGACTTACACACATTAAAAGTGACTTCATATTCGTTCACCCAGAACTTTAATTCTCCGCTTTCAACATCTACTAACGCTCTCCCGATTTCTAAAAGTGGTCTTCCCAAAATTATGGGAATTTCAGCATCAATCTCGCAATCAAGGATGACAAAATTAGCCAGAAAGATAAATCGGTCAACTTTTACCAAGATATCATAGAGCATCCCCACGGGGTGCTTGATTGATCGGTCTGCTATTAGAAGCCTCATTGTTGTGGATTTTTTATCACCCAACCCAAGTTGCTTATAAATTGCGTATGACATTAGATTGTAACTTGCCCCCAAATCACATAGAGCTTTGGAAAATTGGAGCATACCGATATTGCAATGGTGAAGGTTCCGGGATCTTGTTTCTTTTTAATCATCTCATTAGTCATTATCGCACTACAACTATGAGAGACTTCAATTGTTTCAAAGTCCAAGTTTCTTTTCTTTGTGACTAACTCCTTCATGAACTTGGCATAACCCGACATCTCCAACAATGCTTCCACTAGTGGGAGATTAATCAATAATGTCTTGAACACCGATAAGAACTTATTGAACTTCTCATCCTCATTTATCTTCAACAGATGTTGGGGAAATGAATGAGTTATTTTGGGGAGAGGTTGTATCAATTTTGGGATTGAAGTACTTTTACCTGCATCTTTTTGTAACTCTTTGGCTAAGCTTTGTTGGATGGGGATCTCTTCTACCTCAATACCTTTTTCTTATTCATGAGATTGTGCTTCATCATTACTTTACATATCAGCTACCACTACCTTTCCACTTTGAGTAACCACATCAATATTTCTATCAACATCATATATCAAAGTTGTTATGTGCACGGTTTCACCTTCCCCCATTACTTTTGATCCCAACTGTGCTGAAAGTTGACTCAGCTGGCCTTCAAGTAGCTTGATTACATTAGTGTGAGAGTTCACTCTATTGTTTAATGACGAGAAGTCGCCTTTTATCCCTTTTGACAAGTCATATGAGCCCTCAACTTTGTCAAGGATGCGATACAACAAATCATCCATTTGGAGACTACTTGCACTCCCCTTTGACTTTGGGCTATCACTTAATTGTGTGTGATCCTCTTCATGATCATATTCTCTTTTCCAATAGTCACTTTGTTCGAACCATTCTTGATAGTATCTTCTCCACTCTTTTTCGTTTTGAGAGTTCCAACGTTGATTCCCACCCCGCTGCAGGTAGCGTGGGTGGAAACCCTCCTCAACTCTGTGAAAGTTCCAACCTTGATTCTCCCCCGACCTTAAGTAGATCGAGGAAGAACCCTCCTCAACTCTAAACACTCCCCTTGATCTTTTGGGTTTGTCCACATTTTCTAACAGTTGTTTTTGTAACAACTCCATTTGGGATAACATCTTGTTGATGTTCTCATCCCTTTCTCTTTCTTTATCAAGTTGTTCTTGAGTCATCCTAAAGAATAAAGGGGAAACTTGATCTTCTTGAGTGTACCATGCTTGATTTATTTTTGTCATGTCATCAAGAAGAAATGAAGCCACCTCAAATGATTGCAACATTTTTCCACGTCGAACCAATTGATCAGCTACTCCTTTATTTACCGAATCAAGACTTAGATAGAAGTATTGTATAAGCACATCATTTGGAAGTCCATGAGTCAGGCATTGGAGTAGTAGTTACTAAAACCTCAGTTATGTTTCGTGTATGGGTTCACCTTCCAATCGCTTGAAACCTTTAATGTTGTCTCTGAGTTTCATCATCCTCAATGGGGAAAGAACCTCTCATTGAATGTCATGGTAAGCTTATCCCAAAAAGTGATGGAATTCTTTGGTAACTCAGCCAGCCATTTCCTAGCTTCATCCATCAGAGATAGTGGGAATAACCTGAGATCGACTTATTCTTGTGATACATTATTCAATGAGAATGGACCACAAACATCTATGAAATTCTTCATATGCTCATATGGGTCTTTGTGAGTCAACCCTCCATAGAGTCCCGTCATTTAAAGAAGACGGGGAGTTGTGCCAGTAACATGGAATATAACATTTTCTTCGGTGGACAATAGACAGATCGCACCACTTCCACCCAATTGGATTGGGTTATGCACACTATTAAGATCATAAATATCACCCTGGTGGCCCACTTGGCTACCCTAGTCTGTGTTTCACTGATTTCCTGTTCTGTTCAATAAGAGAATTCTAAGCAACACCACTCCCCGGCAGTGAAGCCATTTTGATTAACGTATCAACTACACCTCATCTGATACTAGGTGTAGATGATTGTTAAGAAGTATAAACCCAACCAAAGAGTTGGGATCGATCCCAGAGAGCGTAGTATTATATAGAATTCAAATATGAAGTTACAATAGTTATTTTTGTAGCTGAAGGAATAGAAATTGTTAGAAACTATTAATAAAATTTGAAGGGTGACATCAATGTCAGGGTAAGGGGTTTTTAGATTGGAAAGCACCCTCAAGAAATAACTAGGAACAATTAAATAGGAGAAAAATACTTGGGGGATTTACCAACCAATTGCTACATTCAATTTAATAGGTGCAAATTGCTAACATAAAGTGCTAAAATCTTCATGGGTAATATGAACTTTAGATGAGGTACTTTTCTCTCGAACAACTACCTCATTTCAAATGAGTTCTCTCAAACCTCAATGTACCAAATAGAAAGACCAGCCCACGACCTCACTGCATCCACTCTTTCGAGCTGGATACATAGAATGAGTCTTGGGATTCACTCTCTCGAGTTGAATCGATCATGACCCACTAACTATGAGTGACAATTTATCACTTTAGCTTTACACTTATTTCTCAATCAAGAATAAAAGACTAAATTATATTGAAATAAAAATACACTAGAGTAGTTAAACCAGAGTGATAAGTTAGACCCACTCCAAATATAATAACTAACACCCATCAAGACAAATTCAACAATTAATGACATTGTCAAACCCCCAAGATTGGGATTTTAGCTAATCATCATAAAAGAAAGAAATTTAGTACCTAATACATGCTTCATAGTTGGATATTAAAAATCAAAGTTCTAAAATGAATAATATATCTTCTATTACAACACCCAATTGAAATCTCTTGCAAAAAATTCTTAAAATCAACAAGAATAGTGTTTTTGTTCTCTCTATTTTGTTCCATAGTGACTGGATGTTTTCTCCTTCTTAAAAAATCACTTTATACTGATCTGAGATGTGGCTTTTTGGGGTTTATCGGTAAGGTAAGTCAGGCTCCGCCGACCAGTCAGTGACTCACTGATCGACCTTGTCCATCCCCTTCTTTATTTATGTTTTCATCCATCATGCACTGTAAATTTAGGCGATCTAAATCGGTGTAGCCGATCTCTTACGCAATCCGCCCTGCAGTCCTTTGCCCGCTAATTCAATTTCATCTTTTTCTCGTTTAGTGCGTTCGACAATACTATCTTACTTCACCGATCAATTCGGCGATTCGCTGATATAGAACACACTTCATCCAAATTTCTTTCATTTCTGGCATAATGTACTGTAAAATTAGGTGGTCTAGGGGCAGCTCGGCGATTTTCCGAGTGCTCTTGGCGATTGTTAGACTTGTCTTTCTCCCTCTCATTAGCTTGGTTTGTTCTTTTTTGCATGTTAGTGTCCTTGCTTTGCTCCTCTATCTACATACCTAAGAATCAAGGTTTACACATCATTTCATAGCATAATTCAAATGGTTAGGGATACTTAATTCATCCAAAAAAAAAGACATAAATGAGTACAAATCCCAGACTCCTCTCCCATGGCCCTTGAACATTATCTATGGGAGGACCCCTACTTACTTGACCCCCTTCACAACCACTTTGACGTCCCTTCAGCCTCACCACAGGTTGTCTAGGGGTCCGCTAGAGTGAAGCTTACATGGGAAGGTTCTAGAAACCTACCATGATCCCCTCAATGGACCATGGTCCCCTTCACGGACTGTCAAGGGCTCCGTGGAGGGTTGCATGGTCCAGTTTTTGGGCTTGTGTGTTTCCCACTTGACCCATTTCTAGGCTTTTCAAAATCTGAGGTGTTACATACTCGGAGGTATGGAACACAATCAAGTTCCACGAGTATGAGATCTTTACTAAACCCTGAGGCTTTTATATTACTACTTGGGTTCGTGAGTTTTATGTGAAGTGTGGCTTGCTAGTGCCTAAAGGGAAGAAAAAGGCCAACTTGTTCAAGCCGATGGACCATATGGTAGTGAGGGGAAAGAAGGTAGAATGCAGCAGCACCGACAGAAATGAGGTGCTTGATTGTACGATTATTGTGATCTACTTCTTGGTAGATCAAATACAAAAGAAGACCATCGACGACTTAAAGGGATGATTGGCACCATTGATCTCAAATATTACACCAAGGTAGATTGAGGTAGATGTCCCTATAGAGGAGAATGACCTAAACGTGGCTGCCAGATATTGGTTTAGGTTCATCAGCAGTACCTTGATGCCATCATTGAATAAGCCTATTCTCAGTCATCCGAAGGATGCATTATTGGGCTGTATCATGGACAAGGAGAGACTTAATTTCAGTTTGACTATTGAGAAGGAGATGGCCATAAGGGCAAGTAGAGTCAGACTTCTCTCCCATTTCTGTTGCTGATCACGGAGTTGTGCATGTATGCTTGGGTTCCTTTTATTGCGAAGATGAATGTGGAAGTGACTCCTACTTCCTCTACTTACATACAGATGATAGAGGCCGAGTACATGAGAGATGAGGATGAGAGGAAGAGAGTTGCACCGGTGGATACTTCCCCGGTGGTTGATGTGAAGATGTTACCGATAGAGAAAATCCTTTCTATTCAGGCCAGTGAGTGTACATATACCTCCTCGACTACTGCACCCTCTACTTCCACTGCTGCCCCTTCTGTTATATCTAGTTCTTCTGTTGCTGCTGCCTCCTAACCTCTGATTACCCAGGCTATGTTGCTTAAGATTGGCCACCTGGCCCTGTCATATGATATTTGTGCCTCCTGAGTAGAGGTTGATGTACCTGGGGTGATTGAAAGGGCGATTGTTACTGCCTCAGCCCCTATCTGGGATGAGTTGAGAGAGCACATAGAGATGATCGATGCACATGGATTGGATTTCTATGCCTTCACTGTGAGAGTGAAGACTTGTGAGTAGGGCACGGGTTTGTTTGAGGATGTGACTGCCTTGAAGGCCGTTATTATTGGGTTGAGGTGCCATGTGAATGAGCTGAAATCCACCAATCTCTTGATGTTATTTGACACTGTGGATCTTTTAGAGCTTCCGAGTACACATTTCTCTGCTAGTTCTGAGATCCCTGTGGCTACTACGACCATAGATGTTGATAGGGATGATGTGTATGCAGAGTCAGAGGCCGAGACCAATAAAGAGGAGCTGGGTATTGGAGATGCAGTGGTCTGTGATGATTTAGAGGACCTCGAAGGGGCTATGGTACAAACAGTTGTGGAGGTATCTCTGAGGGACACGACTATGGTGGGCTCTAGTGGGTAAAGAATGGTGTAGAGTCGGGCACTGATTGTCAGACTGAGGGAGTGACCGACATACAAAGTTCACCTCAGCCTTAGCCTGACATGAGAATTTTGAATCTTTCTCAAATTTTTGTCTAGACATTTTTGTATTTTATTTTCAATTGATGATAATTGCTAGTTTAGTTTGGCGGGGTGACGTATTTCCATACCTACCTCTTTTGGGCTATTTTATGGATATTATTGTTGTTTTTGTGTTTGTGGGAATGTTGTACTTTTTTGGTAAATATTAGTTTTTTATCCATTGAGTTTAACGTTAATGGTGGTTTTGAACCAAATTATAAATTACCACCTCTTGATGTTTATGAATGTGGTTGTTCTCTTATAATTGAAAGTGTCAGTTATGCTCAATACCGATTAATTGAATAGTGCACTTGATTGAACGATATGTGTGTGCGGTTCCAATGAGGTAAATGGAGGTTAATAAGTCATATGTGAACTCTTAGCATCTCATTGTGACTAACCGATTGTTAAGTTGACCTCTTGGGATGATCGTTGCACACAAGCTGATAAATTTAGAGTGTTTTTTGATGATGGGGTTCGAATTCCATGTGTGGGGAGATTTCCTTGATGTATGTGCTTGGTAATACCTAGAACTTACCCCGTGAGTCCAATCGATTAATGTAGGTGAATGATAAAGATGATCTTAGGCAAAATTTGTAAAGAGTGAACCAAATTGTTAGTATACTCCTTTGTGAACACCTTGTGAGAGTGTGAACCTTGCTTGGTAACGCTTCAGCCTACCCTTTTCTTTGGATGAAACTTGAGCATGTGACCTATTTCCTTCCTAACTAAAATCTACATGAAGTATTAGTTCATTTGAATAGCCAACTCAGGCCAAAAGCCTAAGTTGGGGGTGCGGTGAAAAAGGAAGAAAGTTAAGAAGCTTGAGAAATTCGCCCTTGAAAACTGAAAGAATAAAAATATCTAAATAGAAAAAAATTGTTGAAATAAAGTTTGTAAAATAGACAAAAGAAAGGGGGTTTCCAAGGAGTCATGCTTAAAAGAAAATAGAGTGGATTGTAAAAATAAAAAATAGTGAAAGAGAAGGAGAAAGAGTGAAATGCAGGTCATGCTTCATGAAGGTAGAAGTTCCTAAACCAAAATGATCATACATTTACCCTCAGCCCCGTTACAAGCCTTGGAAGACCTTTGTGATCTTGAGTGAGCTGGAAGTCATGTTAGTTGGAAAATACGGGCAAGCCTGTGGGTAGAATCATGCGTGTGTTTATCTTTGGGAGCGTGAGAGTTGTTTTTGATTCCTATATTCTAAAAACTTGATGATCTTTGTGTTAGTATGGAATCATTCTTGAATTGAGGCCATTCAAATGCTTTGGTTAAGCTTGAATTTGCATTTCAAGAAAGCATTGTGAGCTTGAGTTCTATTTAATGATGGCTAGTCACAGTTTGAAACTTGTAGTGCATAATTGAACGTTGCATGGGTAGTTTGAACCTCTTGTGTGAATTCATGTTGAGTTTTGAGTAACACTATTTCTAGACATCTTTGTTGAACTGATTGATCTTGTGTTTACTTGAGGACAATCAAAAGTTTAAGTTGGGGGTGTTGATGAGTCTGAGATTTTGCCTAATTTAGGGCTTAATATTCATAGTTTTATTGTCCTCACTACCGATCTTATTCTCTAAACTAATGTTTAAATGCTAATTTCGATCTATGAAGGGAAGAGAGCAAGGCAAGCACATTACTGGGCAAAATAGAGCGAAAAAGCTGAAAAAAGTTGAAGACAAGAAAAACTGATGATCGCCAAGACCACTCAGCGACTCGCCGAGTGGTACTTAAGCTCGCCAAAAGTTACAGTGCTCCAACCTTGGGGAAAAGTTGACTCAACGATGGAAATGACAGTTCGGTGAACCACCAAATGGATCAGCGACAAGGATCCTGATTGCCTAAATTTACATAAGTTGAATGGTGAAGAGGCAAGTAAGGAAGGCGATGAAGAGAGACACTTAGCGCATCGCCGATCTGGTCGGCGATATTCAAGTAATTCCACCGATTGGTCCAAAAGCTAAAAAATTTGAAAGAGTATAAATGGGAATTTTTAAATGATGAAACGGAATTCTAAAATTTTGAGCCAATGTTCTGAATGTTTGAGAGTTCTAACTTTGAGTTTCTGATCCCAAACACTATTTCTAGAGTTTTGACTATAATTTGAAGTTGGGTTTGGATTTTAAGTTAATTTCAAGCGTTGTGAAGACTCAAATTTTGTTACCCAGCTGATGGACAGAATGGTTTGTGCCTTTTTCCTACTTCTTATAATGTGTGGCTAAAACCCCTATTCTTAGGGGTGTGATTATGTGTTTAATTATCTCAATTAGATTATGGCTGTTAGGAATGACTGGTTTAATTGTTGTTTTGAAGTGGGTTCGATTGATAACTGAGATTTAATCCATCAATTGTTATTGCAGATGCATTTCTAGTCTAGTGTTCTATGCTTGCTTGAGAAAGAGGTTTTAGAATTAAAGTTTTCAATTGATGATTGTAGTGATTTGGTTGTTCTGGATTTACCTTGAGAAAGTGAGTGTTAATTTGATCCTACCAATCTAGCTTGAGAGAGTAGATTAATTGAGGTTTTGGGATGTTCATAATTGTTATGCTTGTCATGGTTCGAGAGAACTCGCTTTAGTCGTAGTAGTTGATTGAGATATGGTTGTTACATCTAAAGCCTAGCCTACCCACTAAGATTCAACGAGTTTCAGTAAATAGTAATCACCCATATAACAAAATTGGCAATCAATCAACCACATCCCCAAGGATCCTCTCCGCTTGATTACTCCCCTATTTTTGTAGTTGTTAGTTGACACATCAAATCCTCCCTATTTGACACTAGTTGTCAACCCCTTTAATTTACCTTAATTGTTTCAATAAATTCTATTCCTAATGATGATTAGAGCATGTCTTTCACTTCGTAATTAATTTCTCTACCGTATTACTCCCTGTGGGATCGACCCCAATTCTTCGTTGGGTTTATACTAGATTCTGATCGCCTACTATTATAATTGGATGAAGTGTTGTTGAGTGTTATCATTGGTGATGCACCAGATTGTTTGATGTGGCCCTTACCAAATTGAGGAGTTGGATTAGTAGTTGTGTTTCTAACAAGGTTGGAGGCTCCTCCATAAAACTTTTGGTCTTAATCAACGTTTCCATGTTTGTTGATGAAGTGAAAAGAGAGATTTAATTTATTGATGTGTGTAAAATATTTCACTCTAGTGCGCAACTTTTCTTTTTTGAAAAATTCTAGCCATTAGGTCACATGTCTCACGACATTGAAATCTGGACGGACATGCAACAATATGCATGTTAGTTTCCTACACTAAACAAATAAATTGGGGAATGTTATAATTGTGAAATATGTTTTGGATTCTTGCTTTATATGGTTTCTAAGAATATGAAAACTATAAAAACAAAGATATATGTTCGTACATGAGAAAATTCAAACTATATATCATTAATGATGGGTAGCAAAAAAGTGATGAAAAGAAATCTTTCTCCTTTATAAAATACATAGAAAATGTCAATGCTGGCATGGAATAAAATCGCTGAAGTAAGTCAGGAATTAGGAAAAGTCAAATGTAAAGCACATAAATATCGATACACATTAACAAACACATAGTTATTTAATTGTTTTATTCATTTTCACATCTGGTTACGTAACATGACTTTGTTATTAGTATCACTCATACTTTGAACATAATAATATAATAGGTATTCACTTGTGGTTTTGAGTTTCTTATCACCCCTCTTTGAATTTTCTTATCAGTTCGAAGGCACTGTGACAAGGTGAGAGAAATGACGGAATAGGAGATGCACGTTTCAAATCTAGCGGCATATCGAGCCTCAAAAGACAGACTTCTTGTGGTAGTGTCATCTCTTACAGAGTCTCCATTCCTTTCATATCACATTTTTTATGGTCTAAACAAGAAACAATGATGAAAGAAACAAGTCAAATATTTGATTGACTTGAAAAGCTCACATGAACAGGGTAGATATGGACTCTTTAGACTCAATTCTCCAGAGTATTGATTAAGAAGTTCAACAAGAAAATGGTCAAATTAGTTTAGACATGACATATAATGATTTTAATAAATTTCAACATATGAAGACAATTCTAATTTTCCTAATACACCTCAACTAATCAATAAAATAGTGCTGCAATAATTCTATTCAAGGAAACAACAAATCAAATCAATAAAATTCATTATCCTAAGTATTATTCTTGGAAATAGGATCATTCATTCATATTACATGGAACAAAGTTCTTGGATTTCCATTTCTTCTCAAAAGACCTTCAATATATTGACTTTGAAATAAGAAGGAAAGCATGCAAGTCGTGTAAATCATCTTACCTTCCCTTTTCTACTTTAATTAAGCTTTGTACTATTTTCATGTTTTACTGAGTACTTAAAAAAAAAGAGAAGAGAAAAATATTGATGATAAGGTGTTGTATCAAAGTTAAAATAAACATGAAAATCAATGTGTATAAATAGGAGCTATACTTACAATCTTTGTACAAATAAATCTACTCAAGGTTTGAAGAGAGCACCCTTGAAATCTAAGGGGAGCGGACGAAGATCCATTCAGGATACCTATCAATATAAAAATATTTTTTGTCATATTTACTTTGTGCACTTTCATAATAGTTTTTTATTTGTGTTGCTTTGTGTTATGACAAGCAATTGTTGGGAACATAAAGTTAATTAAGAAAAAGAAAAATGGCACTCCCCTACCCCTGTTGCACTTTGAATTGGTATCAAAGAAAGGTCTCAAACTTATTTATATAACGTCGAGTGATAAAATAAAGATTTGAGGTTCTAAGTTTGAAAAATGTTGAATGTTAGCATTTGGGTTGACTTTGTTCAACATTCAGGGTTCAGATGCTCGAATAAGAATTTTGAAAGATCCATTAGATTCGGAGGATGGTTATCGGCCTAGTTGAGGTCTTGTTTGAATTTTTTGAGGTTCCGAGAATGATTTGTCCATTTTAAACGTTATATTCATTTCTGGTGACTTTCATGAGTTTTGGGTCAAGGATACGTCAAATTTATGTTTCAATGGTTACATTGCGTCTGGAAAGTCAAGTTTAATCACCTGCATAATTGGTTTATGTGTAGGGAGTTCCAAACGAATCCCGAGGTCCTTTTAGAGGATATTGTTTTTACTAATTTCATGTTTTGTGTTGCAGAGGCCAACCTTCCGTGTTCGTGGAGCTTGTGAATACGTTCATGGGAGGTCAAAATGTTGACCTTTGATTTCGTCGAGGTTTGGGCGCGTTCATGAAGCTCATTTGCGAAGTGTCTGTCCATGTTCGTGGACCAGGGTAGGCGTTCGCGGAGGACACCTAGACAGTATGTCTTCCAAATTTTAGGGTTTCATCCACATTTCTCCATTTTTGAGAAGAAATATTTGTTTATTGATCCATAATCTCAAATATTCATTTATCCATTATTTTTATTAATTTAAGTGTTCAAATTAAGGTTTTTGTAATAGTAATTTGGGGGTTTCTTCAAGAACCCATGAACTTGCTAAAATTGTTATTGTGAGCTGACTTTAATTACTTTTCTAAAATGGTTTTCACCAATTAGTTCCAAATGTCTTGGGTATTTTATTCAAGTAAAGGTTTTCATATTCAAACCTTATTTTCAAAATTGGGGTTTTTAGTTGATTGGACCTATTTTTCAAAATATATAATTTGGGTGTTGTTATTTCCCGAATCTTATTGTGATTACTTGATTTAATTGGATTGTGTGGCTTTGGATATTGTTAGGAAAGGGGAGGCTCAAGTCATGGATTGACTTTAAATTGCAATTTAGCTAAGTAACTTTCTAAACTTTGTAAAACTTGTAGAATCTTGTATTTTCCTTCATTGTATGTGTATTGGGGAGTAATGAAAATTAGGTGATGGGTTAATTAGTCAACTCAATTGATGTAAAAAATGAGATTAATGAAAATCCAATGCGTTGATCTTAATACTTTGTGGCTTTCCTTATTGTGGACCCTAATTTGTTGATTGATAAAAGGCTTGGATGGAATTATTGTGGACTTGAATTGCTTAGGTTATTGTCTCTTCCTTGTAGTATAAAATTGCTTATTCTCAATGATTTCTATACAACATGATAGTATATGTGATGGTTATTGATCTCAAGGTCATTCTCAGTGAGTTTTATTGATGTCAAGGTCATTTCTAGCAAGTGCTATTGATATCGAGGTTTTTTTGAACTTGTGTTATTGATTCCGCGGTCATTACCAGTGAGTGTTACTGATGACAAGGACATTACCAGTGAGTTCATGAAATTTGGGCGGTTCCCATGAGTTTTGATTAATATTGTGCATGATAAATATTAGGATTTATGTTTAGTGTACTTGATTATTGTGCCTTGATGAACTTGATACTTGTGATTGATCTTCATGACACTTGTAATTGTATTACTTGATATTTGATGGTTGTTAAACTGTGATTGTTAAGCCTTGTGAATTGTGTATTGTGAATTGTTAGGTTGAGCTGATTTCTATGCAGGTTGTAGTTTGAGGAGGTTCAGTTGGGATGAAAGGAGTTGTCACGACCCAAGGGTACACTCTAGATGTAACACGACGTACTTGACCTCAACTGGGTCTCATACAACCCCTTAGCATAGCATAACGTAAGATATAAGAAATGATGCGGAATTTAAAACCTTTTATCCATACAATCGAAGTCTTTTATAAAATCAAGTGGAAGTCTTACTTGTCTCAATTAGTCATCTAATACAATATTTTAATCAACAATAGGGTCACAGCCCTTTCAACATAATCCGAAATATAAAATGACTAGAAAGAAACTACTAATGACCCTTACGTCCTCGACTCTTGAGGACTCACCACAAGCTAGGAGAATAGTCGATCCAAACTTGAACCAATAGAAGATCACCTTAAGAACCGAAACCTACACTTTGTAAAAAATGTAGAAAATATGAGTTAGTACAAAATTGCACTAAGTATGATAGCCATGCATAAAAACCTTTAAAACATGCTAAAAAGGACATTTTAGTTGAAAAGCATGCACTTTACTAAGTTGGAGAAATCATCATGCACTTTAGTATAGAAGCATATATCACAAGCGTATTCATCATATAAATCAGTATAACATAATAGAACCATCTCATAGGTAACCCTCGGTTATACTTCTGCAACGTATAGATAAAGATCCCATAATCCCATCTACACTAAGTACTACTTTTAGGCCACCACAATCATATTTACCATTCTTTGTTCTCATATTTAGTTAATACTCCTAGACAAGGAACATTAAAATTTTATAAGTCATGTAAAGGAAAGCAACTTATACCAACAATCCAAGTTAAACATTCACCATTCCATAAGTCATTATTCATTGAGGAACACACCATAACTACTCTAAAAGCCTACTTGTGAAATGCGTGGATGAAGTACCATAAGCCCACCCACACTTTATATAGCGTCTTGTGTAATCATAGTATATAACTCATATTCTTGTTTATGTTTGGAATTAGACTTAACCGACATAGACTATGTGAGCTTAACATGGAATCCGGTGTCATGCCCCCACACCGAAAAGAGGTGTCCTACTTGCCTAAGGTAGGACTAAAGTTTGTTAGCTTAGGTAGATCCACTAGGTAAAGACCTATGTCGGAACATAGTTATGGGATAGGGAGATTGCTACTAGAAACACCCAGATTTAACTTAGGTAGAAGGTTTCCCTCTCATGAGATAAATGTTTTGGGAACCCGGACTTAACTGGCATAAAAGGAACCCATTTGGAAAGCTGGACGCTCTGAGATAAAAGCTTCCATCTCATATACACTATCCACTCGGTGCTAAGCATAATTCCTAAAAACTAATTGTTGTACTTTATGAAGTGAATAGGTCAGTTAATTATTTAAAAAGTATTATATAGGCCTATTAAAACAATACAAAACGAATCCACATTAAACTAACTAAAAAGGAAATTACCTAAAAACCCCTAGCCTTGGCCGAAACCTTGGACAAGTTGAAGGAATGACCCACCACCATCACCCACAGACTGTGGGTGGGTCTACTGGGAGTCTTGCAAGTCCGTAGGTGGTTGTCTTCAGCTCCCCACTTGGGGCCTTGACCCACGAGCCTCTCCCACGAGGCATGGATAGACCTACGCCCCGTAGGTCCCATCGTTGGCTCACTTGATTTGGGCAGTTTTGGGCGGTTTTGGGGTTAGGCTTTAGGGTCCTCCTCAAGGACCCCTTGGTTGGTGATACCCTCAAATTACACCTCCCTAAATAAGTATAAGCGGTCGTTATCAAATAAAGAACCCAACTTGTAGGTTGGGGTTGATCCCACATGAAATATGATTTAGACGTAAACTAACTTGTAATTTTATTCGTTTAGTGAACTTATTTCCGAGACAAGTAAGTAGAGGGGGCGGGGGACGTTGTGTAACAAGTAACTGATTGTAGTCAAGTAACAAGTGAGCAAGATTTAAACTTTGTTGTTATCAATGACTGAGAGAAACTAGTGTGTATGTGTTCCCTATGAGCTCTTAATGCAGTAATCCTAATAATAGTAACCCTTTCCTAGTGTATCACATGCAAAGTGGTAAGTTATGTATCCATAAGTGCTTATTCTGCCAAATAGGAAATTTCACCCCGCGTCTTGGTCCGGCTACATGTGTATAATTTACTAACCCTTACCTTTACCTCAGATTAGACATCACATCAATGTATGACTTAGTTTTCACCCTCGCACCAATCGACATTATACTATTAGATAGTATCACATTAAATCTGCGTTGATAATTCTTTTCTTATTAACTACCTCATGGTTCCCACAACCCTAGTTTTGGATTTAGTTAGTCATGGTTGTTAGAACACAATTCATAGTTGTAGAAGAAGAATTCATGAACTTACGTATTGAAATTCAAAGCAAAAATCTTATAAACCAAAATTAGGAAATCAAATTGCCAAAAGTTTGCAAGTTAATTCCCAAGAAAATACCAAGAACTAAAAGTTGACAATAATGTCTAACCCCCAAAAATGAGGCTTACATGCCCTATTTATAGAAAAACATGTCCTAAACAAAAAGGAAAGGAAAGAAGGAAATAATCTTTTCTGGATGCGGCTTCAATTGACGATACTGATCTATGGACCGTGGACTGACCTACGATCTGTAAGTCCCTTCCGTGGCTCAAGACTTAGACAATTTATAAGAAGTCTGGAACCTTCAACTTCTAGTTGCAATCGACGGACGTGTAGTACAGACCATGGGTCGTTCCACGGTCTGTGGTTCCTCTTCCGTGGCTCCACACTTAGAGCTTTTCATTTGGAACTAGAACTTCAACTCTCAGTGATCATTGACGGACGTGCAGGACGGCCCGTAAGTCGACCTACGGTCCGTCACTCGCCTCCACGGATCCACACTTTGTCTGACTTCCCAGATGAGAAATCCACGCCTACCCACTGACGGACCGTGATTGGCCTACGGTTTGTAGGTCACTTTCGTGGGTGGCCACTTCTGCAGAATTTCAGTTGTATCTCTCTCAACCTTGTCCAAGCCTATTTTCTACAAATTTAAAACAATAAACATTAGTTCTAATACAAAATGGCCCTAAATACACACAACACTTAAGTGAAATGTATTAAAAATAACGTAAACTCACGGTATATGAGTTGGTCCTTGAGGAGTCGTACCTTGAGGTTTCCTAAGTAAGGGAAGCCATTTTACGATTCTAACCCGCATATCAAACTCTAAAACTCTCACGTAAGGCTCTAGTTTCACCTACTAATTTTCCTGGTGTAACAATATCTCCTCTTTGGGAACATTCATCCTCGAATGACGATCTAGACACCTTATGGAATTAAAGACTCAAGACTAGCAGCCCATTATGCATGAAACATCGAAATAATGCACAATTCAAAGGAGGAAACATCAACTCCATCTCAATATACTCAATGCAACACAAGGAAGTAGGAATTACCTCTAACAACCCATTATGCATGAAAATTTTAACATTTATCAAATTCATTGGAAAAAATACCTTCTCCAATTCAAAGCATGCTCAACAAAATATCATGAAGCAAATAATTCAATTACTCTCAAAAGCACATTAAATCATGTTCAACAATTCATCTCATGAAGCATATAAGAAACTCATAATAATGCATAACAACATGAGGAACACATAAACCATGAAAACTTATTTTCTTTCTAAACATGAATTCCACCAAGAACATGCATAACATAAGGAGATCATGGAAACTCAAAAATTACACATGACTCCAAAACATAAAACAAGGCACACGAAACTATTTGTCTCAAGCTTGAATAGGAATAGAAGAAAGAGATAAGGATATTTGAACTGTTGGAATAGAAGAAAGAGATAAGGATATCAGAACTCTCAATAATCTTTCTTTCTGAGCATACCATCTCCCCCTTGAGAGTTAGCCCCCTACTAAAACCTCAATTACCACTTCTTTCAACCAATCCCAAGGCATATAAAAAACAACTCGTAATAACCTTACAGTGTTCTAAAATAAATAAAGGTTTAACAACCATGCATGCAAACCTTACCAAGACTAACATCAAGGTCTAAGAGTAACATATGGGTCTTAATAAAGCATTTACATCAATAGGGAACTATCAACATACCGATGCCTTTATTTGGAAAGATTTCTTTGTCCTCTCTAGACCGGAGTGCATAAAAGCGACCATATTTTGGAGCATTGGGATCTGTAATACTTGGAGAAGCTTTCTTGGCCTCTCTTCATTGAACATTAAGCATTGGAAAATCTCTCATCCTATGACAACTCTTCCCATAACCATAGCAGTCATCTGTGTCAATTAGGCACTTACCAACATGTTTTCTACCACACTTAGCACAAGTAGGCCTAGTCATAGATGAACCGCCACTATTACCTCCTTGAGGTTTAGGGTTAGACACCCTATCCTTGTCGACCCATGTGGAAATATTGGAGGAATCTTGATTAAAGGACCTCTTTTTTTACCTTGGTTGACCTTGTTCATCCGATCTAGTTCTTTTCCCCTCTCTATTCATTTGATTGAGTTTTTGCTCCTCAATTTGTTCGGCATGGACCAGAAGAAGTGAAATATTCATACTTGGGATAAGCATTGCCGAACAACATTCATAGACTAACAAGTCGAACACTCCCATCACAAATTTGTTCATGTTAGCCCTTGAGTCTGCCACTATGGTTGTAGCATACTTGGATAGTTGGGTGGACTTTAGAGCATACTCTCTCACACTTATACCCCCTTATCGAAGGTTTATGAACTCTTCCATTTTTCATTCCCTCAACTCTAGGGGAAAGAATCTATCTAGAAACTCCAATTTAAACAATTCCCATTCTATCGGGCCTGCTCCTGCGGGTCTCTAGCCTTTCCATTGTTCATACAAAATTTGAGCCACATCTTTTAGTTGATAGGTGGCTAGCTCCGCCTTCTCCTCCAAAGACACCCACATGGCATCAAGAACCCTGCAAACCTCATCGATAAACCTTTGAGGATCCTCTTCCAATTTGGAACCAACAAACTCAGGAGGAATCATCCTTTCAAAATCCCTCAATCTAGAAGCCGTGGAATTCATATTAGTGTTCACATGAGTCCCAACATCTCTATTGGCTTGGGCCATCATTGATTGGTCTTGAGTTGTCACAGCTTGAGCTTGAGCCATCATGGCTTGGGTCAACATTAGAAAAGTCGACCTAACCTCCACATCTGTCATAGCCAGAGGATTAATCGATGCTTGATTATCTTAAGGATATTATTCATTCACATTATCATCTTCCACTCTTCTAGCATTAGCCCTTGGCGTATTCATATCCTAAAGACACAAGATAAGGATTAGAAGAGGAACTTTATAGAATTAAATTCTATGGCACGACTTAAGAGTAATAAAAGAAGTGTAGTTTCCTAACATCTTATAGCCTCTCATTCATAAATGTGGTGCGCTTCACACTATGAAGAAGACTCTTCTGGACGTGGATTATGAGACAACATCCTAGAATCATTATAAACCTTGTGGTTTGATTACCAAGTTTTCCACGACCCAGGGGTACACCCTAGATGTTACATAGCATACTTGACCCCGAAGGGGTCTCATACAATCCCTTAGCATATCATAATATAAGATTTAAGAAATGATATGGAATTTAAAAACTTTTATCCATATAATTAAAGTCTTTTAAAAAAGCAAGCGGAAGTGTAATTTGTTGCAATTAGCCATCTAATACAAACTTTAAATCATAAATAAGGTCACAACCCTTTCAACATAAACAAAAACATAAAAGGATGAGAAAGAAACTACTAATGACTCATACGTCCTTGAATCTTGAGGACTCACCACAAGCTAGGAGAATAGTCGATCCAAGCTTGAACCAATAGAAGATCACCTTAAGAACTGGAACCTACACTTTGTGAAAAATGTAGAAAATATGGATTAGTACAAAAATGCACTAAGTATGATAGCCATGCATAAAAACCTTTAAAACATGCTAAAAATAACATTTTAGTTGAAAAACATGCACTTTACTAAGTTTCAAAAATCATCATGCAGATTAGTATAAAAGCATAAGTCACAAGCATATTCATCATATAAATCATTATAACATAATAGAACCATCTCACAGGTAACCCTAAGTTATACTTGTGCAATGTACATATAAAGATCCCATAATCCCATCTATACTAAGTACTACTTTTAGGCCACCACAATCATATTTACCATTCTCTGTTCAAATCTTTAGTTAAAACTCATAGACAAAGAGCATTCAAACTTTATAAGTCATGTCAAGGAAAGCAACTCCTAGAAACAAGCCAAGTTAAGCATTCACCATTCCATAATTCATTATACATTGAGGAACACACCATAACTACTCTCAAAGACTACTTGTGTAATTCATGGATGAAGTCCCATTCCCCCACCCACACTTTATATAGCCTCTTGAGTAATCATAGTATATAACTTATATTCTTGTTCATGTTGGGAATTAACCTTAACTGACATAGACCATGTGAGCTTAACATGGAATTCGGTGTCGTGCCCCCACATAGAAAAGAGGTGTCCTACTTGCCTAAGGTAGGAATAACGTTTGTTATCTTAGGTGGATCCACAAGCTAAAGGCCTATGTGGGTTATGGGATAAGGAGATTGCTACTAGAAACCCGGACTTAACTGAGGTAGAAGGTTTCCATCTCAAGAGATACATGTTTTGGGACCACAGACTTAAATGGGGTAGAAGGAACCCATTTGTAAAGCCGGACTCTCTCAGGTAAAACCTTCAATCTCATATACATTATCCGCTCGGTTCTAAGCATAATTCCCATGGATTTCATATTAAATCTTTACTTAAATTGATAATTATGGAAGAATGTAGTGACACCCAATCCAACATAACTCATACTAAAGCTCTGTCACTCCCCTAGCCAGAAAGTGGCAGACATCAAGCATATACACAAGAACCTACTAAATATCTTACTAATCTCATGTCAAAGTTGAAGATTCATAAGTAGCGAAACCTATATGAAGATACATACTAAAACATAGATAACAAAAGGACCCGTTGGGCTGCTTTACAACGGAAACAAGACTAAGTCCACGAAGCCTCTGAGAATCTAATAACTAGTCGGGACAGGTCCCCAACATACCCATTCTAATATATGTACATATGTAGCAAAAATATAGGCTCTAAATATGTGATACCTCCAGGTAGAGGTGGAGCTTACCAACTGCTAAAATGGAAGTCTCTAGTCTACTGAAAATACTTGTTGTCCTGAATACCTGAACCTATAGTGATACAAATGAAACTCCAAAATAATAGGGACGTCAGTACATACAAAACATGTACTGGTATGTAAAGAAGACTGAATAACAAGTAGACATCAAATATCATGATAGGCATATCTGAGCATATGTATGCAGGAGACATAATCTGTAACTAGAATTGTGACCAACCTCAATTGTCCTCATCCAACGTTTCATGGCTTAGTCATTTTTATATATATAATCCCTATAATTTGCCTAAGTGATATATTTACATCATTATATCGCTTCTTTGCTCTTTGTAAAGCTAACTGTCAGGGAATCATATGATGGCCTACAGATGGCGATTAGTGAACCTTGTATGGCATCTGTAGCCGACTGTCACGACCACGCGTGAAACCTTATAGTTTGGTAATGAGGTCTATCAAGGTACTCCCCCCAGGGATCTTGTATGGTCTGCCCGTAGGCCTGTATCAGTCAGGTGAATCCATGACGGGAAATTCCAGCTGACTATATCTGAATTCTGTGCACAGAGTAGAGTCAGACGTAGTAGCCCTAAATATACCCACCCTACGTTGTAGAGTAGTCTATAATCTCAACTTCTTGCAATTATTTATAATAATTAATTCATTAATCACATAGCTTGTGATACAATTTATGATTACATTCTTTAGCTTGAGAATCATATATCTGGTGACCTATGCACTTACGAACAGTCTGTGGCTGGCTGCTTCCTTTAAATTTATGGAACATGTACACCGCTAACTTCTAAGAGTTCCAACTATAGACAAATGTAGTTCTGTGAAACATATTGCTTCCTTGAAGAGTACTATAACTCTATAGGTTTAGGACTCAACATGAGAGGGTTTATAAAATCTGTAGTAACATTTATCGAAAGAACGTGCGAGTTTAGGTCGTGCCTTAAGGGCAAAAGAGGTTTTAGCTTTACATACCTTAATGTGGGACTTACTATCTTCCGTCGTCGAACTCCTTTGTTGACAACCTTATCTATAACATAAAATCATAAAAGGATAGTATAAGAAACTAATCAAGAGTCACAACAATCCCAAACAGACAATAATGGTTCGCGAGCGACAATCTTAATAATTACCATAGATGAATGGTGTATCACCACACCCTTCTCTTTCTCTAGTTTCCAAGTGGGGTTATGACTTATTTACATGTTCAGTATTATTCCTCATCCTTTAATCATAAAGAACCATCCCCCTTAATCATCCACACTTAACATAAAAGTAAAACTGATGACCTCCGATCACCATCCCAACGGTTCCTTGTTAACGATGTCAAATTCCGTTATATGGTCATAGTTTAAGTTGGTAGAAAACTAATTCCATAAACTAAAATAATAGGAGCTCATATAACTAGCTACAACATATTCTTAGCGACTTAGGAATTTCATCAAACACTTGGTGAGTGACTAACTTTCAAGAACTATAAAAGTCGCGTTCTCTATACCTCACCTTCTGTTTTAATGTAACCAACTTACTTCCCCAATACAATACCATTGACCCCTCATTTTGTCAAAACAACAGCAAACACAACCTTCTACAAACTTTCTCCTCACCAAAACATCAAATACAATGGGTAAAACATGGACTCACGGCTTCCTATCACTGTCCCGTGAGTCCTACACGCAAATTATACTTAAAGCATCCTTGGAATACTATTTATGAAGATAGAAGAGGATTCATACCTATATATCAAAGAAAACCAGCCTTTGCCCGTCTTTATTTTCCAAGAACAATACTTTTTCCTTCAAGAAAACATTTAGCTAAGTATATCTACAGGTCTATGGAGAGGAAGACACTTGATTCTTGAAGAAACCAACTTACCTTAAGCTTTGGTGGATTGACGATGAGAAAAACTTGAAGAAATAACTTGAAACTAGTCCTTACACATTCTTGAGTATATGAGAAAGTATATCCGAAACTTCTAATATAAAAACAACAAGTTTGGCTGACTTTCTCTACAGTGCCACATGTCCCGCAGTGATTGGGCAGTGCGCGCATCTGTCGTAGAATGAACATAAATTTTTACTCAGATCTCATTTTAATAAGCGGTTTGTTTTTCTATAAAGTAGACTAAAATAACTTCAATTGGATAGGTTGTAGGTCCTCTAACTCATTATATATTAGGAGATATCCTCGTTCAAAGTTAGATGAGAAATGAGATCATTTGCAGTATTCCTCCACAATGAACCTTTAAACTTTAATCTTTTCTTTAATGATATCTTTGGCCTAAAGCTTTTGTTTAACCCTTCAAATGAATAAATATAAGGGTTAAATGGTATGCTTAACCATTTTCAATGATATATCTCTCCCGATATCACATCTATGCATTGGTGTTTACGTGTCGCAAATGTATTTTAAGTTACGGGATATTACATAGCTCCAAGCTCAATAGGTGAGACTAGTCTTCAAACCTTAGAATCATCATTTTGTGAGAAAAACTTTCACAATATGTTCATTGTTTGTTTATGAGAATAATCTTTCAATTAACACAATAACATAGCCAACAATCATAGAATAATCATGAAAAAGTGTGTATGTGAGGATGACCTTCCAACAGTACAACAATTAGATTATAATCATATTCATAAAGTATACACATGAAGCCACAATTAGGTATAATTCTCATGTTTTACCCCTCTTGATTAAGGATCACATTCAACCTATCACATCTAGGGTTAGTACATTAGACATGGAAGATGACATGATTAAAAAAAACTCAACTATTACAAGATTATCTCATGATATTCATCTCACTACAATTCACCCACATCACAAAGTCATAAATTGGAGATATGGGGGTTTCATGGTTTCTTAAGGGATATTCAACATCAAAACCATAGAACTTCCTCAATTTATACATAATTCAAGAAAATTAATTCATTACATTCACAATTTTATAACATTCAACTTGCATCAATTAATACTCACACTTTAAGATCCAATTTGGGAAAATAGGGTAATTCATGGATTCTTGAAGAATTAAACTTAAAATCATATAAAATCATCAATATATCCATAAAAACATAATTCAATCAATTGAAATGAATTTAAAAGGAATCCATGATATTGAAGTCAAACCGTAACCTTTTTGGGTTTTCTAGCTTTGAAATTGGGTGTTTTGAAGGGGCTCTATGGGTGGAGTCTACCCAATACCATAGATGAAGATCTACCATACCTTATTTAAGATTCACGACGAATTTGGGGAGAAAATCTTGATTCTTCAACACAAGCTTCACCTTTCTTCCTCTTCTTCCTTGGAATTTTAAAGAGATTTCATTTGGGGGAAATTTGGTTATGGGTTTGGGTCTTGTGATTTTATGAAGTGAATAGGTTAGTTAATGACTTAAAAAGTCTTATATAGGTCTATTAAAACAATACAAAATGACTCCACATTAAACTAACTAAAAAGGAAAATACCTAAAAACCCCTTGCCTTGGCCGAACCTTGGATAGGTTGTAGGAATGACCCACCACCTATGACCCACAGACTGTAGGTGGGTCTACGGGGAGTCATGCAGGTCCGTAGGTGGTGGTCTACAGCTCCCCACTTTGGGTCTTGACTCACGAGCCTCTCCAATGAGGCATGGATGGACCTACGCCCCGTAAGTCCCATCCGAGGCTCACTCAATTTGGGCCGTTTTGGGAAGTTTTGGCTTTAGGGTCCTTCTCAAGGACCCCTTGGTTGGTGATACACTCAAATTACACCTCCCTAAAAAAGTATAAGCGATCTATGTCAAATAAAGAACCTAATTTGTAGGTTGGAGTCGATCCCACGAGGAATATGGTTTAGACTTAAACTTAACTTACGATTATATTTGTTTAGTGAACTTGTTTATGAGACAAGTAAGTAAGGGGGGGAGGGGGGGTTTGTGTAACAAGTAACTTATTGTAGTCAAGTAACAAGTGAGCAAGATTCAAACTTTATTGTTATCAATGAGAGAGAGAAACTAGGGTGTATGTGTTCCCCATAGGCCCTTAACGGAGTAATCATAATAATAGTAACCCTTTCCTAGTGTATCACATGCAAAGTGGTAAGTTATGTATCCCTAAGTGTTTGGTCTGCCAAATAGGAAATTTCACCCCGCACCTTGTTCCGGCTACGTGTGTATAATTTACTAACCCTTACCTTTATCTTAGATTAGACATCACATCAATGTATGGTTTATATTTCACCCTTGCACCAATTGACATTAGACTATTAGATAGTATCACACTAAATATCCGTTGATAATTCTTTTCTTATTAACTATCTCCTTGGCCCAGCAAGTAGCAATAAGGCAAGTTCTAATGTTGGCCAACTTAAAAAGACTTTTAAACGAAAGAATTATTAATGCATCCATCAACACTAGTCAAGAATTACTTAGTTATTATTCATACTTTGTTAATCGTTCATGGTTCACACAACCCTAATTGTGGATTTAGTTACTCATGCTTGTAAGAACTCAATTCATAATTGTAGAATAAGAATTCATGAACTTACGTATTGAGTAGATGAAACTCGTAATCTCCAATTGAAATTCAAATAAAAAATCTTATAAACCGAAATTACAGGATAATCTCATGATATTCATCTCACTACAGCTCACCCATATCCTCAAGGACCACTTGCTTGGTCCTTCGGGAGTTGTACCTTGACGTTTAACCCCTAAACCCCTCATTATAAGTATGGGAAGCCATTTTATAATTATAAAACACACATCAAACTCTAAAACTCTCACAAGGCTCTAGTTTCGCCTACTAGTTTTTTTGGGTGTTACAGGAGTATTTGTCTTCTAGCCTAGTTTTACCTTGTTACTTGCTGAATATTATGTTTTTTGGTACTCATTCCTTGCTTATTCACTTGTGTATGTTCCGACCTCAGCATTGTGTGATTTCCCTTTATCTATTTTGTGAGGTTTCTGAATGACTTTGAAAGGTAGCTGCTTGTCATCCTGGCTGATCCTCTTGTTTTTTTACTGTATGCTCTATTCAATTTAAGAAACAAAGGCTTTCAGATTTGTAATTATCTTTTGATTCCTTATTAATACGTAAGTTACTTGTACACGTTACAACTAAGTTTTGGGGTGTATTAAAATAACTAAGTTTTCTTTTCTAATGTTATTCTTTTTTTACTTTCTACATTTCTTTTGTGTTGTTGGGTTTGAGGCTGACTTGTCTTGGTGGTAATCGAGAATGTGATCACTTCCATTCTTAGGTTGTGACAAATGGTATTAGAGCCTAGGTTCATGATTCTCACGTGAGTACAAGGCAAGTCTAAATAGAGTATCGAAAATTGTTTTGGAGATGTCTGTACATATCTTTGAGAGGCTATGAAGAGTGTTAGGAAACTTACTTTTGTTCATTCTTTCTTATCGTTTATTGTTACCTTTGCTAACATTAAGTTTTCATGCTTTGTTTTGGTAGATTCTATGGACCATAACTTCTATTTCAAGTGGCAGGGAGAGGCAGTCCCTAAGGTAGTTGTTGATTGCCCAACTAGGATTAGAGGTAGGGCCCGAGGTAGGGGCCATACTTATGGAGTAGCACTGCTAGAGGTCATGCCCGTGGAATGGTACCAGCTACAGACCGAGCTAGAGAGGTCTCCCCTAAGTGACATTTTGAGGTCTCTAAGGACCAAGTTCCTCCTAAGTATGTAACTCTTTTGTTTCAGGATACTTTGTTGAGGATGTTGGGTGTGTTGGAGAACTTATCTCTAGGTTGTATGACATGTACACTATAGGGTACTCAAACGATGGTGGCGGCATAGACCTCAGGTTAGTATCAGGCTCTGGGTATTCATGATTAGATGGGTCAACCATATGTGGTTCATGTACTCGTTAATGGTGCACATATTCCTCCTGAGGTTATTCTGAAGACAACTGATCAACAATGTTTTGATAGGTTTTAGAAGATGAAACCACCCTAGTTCCACGGTGGTAAGACTGAGGACGCTCACGATTTCCCGACTTTGTGCCATGAGATTCTATACATAGTAGGTATGGTTAATGCACGTAGTGTTCATTTTGTTACACTTCAACTTTGTGGATTCTCCATAGTGCGGAGGAGGACTAGTGTGAGGTATAGACCCATGGGATCTCCTTTACTAGAGTGGGATGTGGTCTCATGTTCTTTCCAAGACCACTTCCCTCTTTGGAGAATTTAGGAGGAGAGTCTTTTGAGATTTAAGTACTTGAGACAACTTAATTTGTCTATCACAAAGTATGAGGCCCATTTCTATGACCTATCCAGACATGTTATGACTATTGTTCTGTATGAGGCAAAAAGAGTATGCAGGTTCGTGAGAGGGTTGAATTTCTCTACTAGATCTTTTGTGTTCAGAGCAGCCACATAGGGGGATTCCTTCAGGTCAATCATGAGTACCCACAAAGAGGCAGATTTGATGGTGCTAGAAGAGTTTGGGATCCCAAGAGCCCGTTCTTCTGGTTAGGTTTTTAGTGCCTCATCAGGAGGAAGATCTTCACACAGATGTAGTAGCTCCTTCCTGTGTCATGGGCCTGTTTATTCATCCATGCTAGTATCTGAGTGTGGGCAGACATCAAGAGGATCTTATGGTTATGGCCGAGGTGTACATGATAGCTCATTTGGTTTACAACAACAGTCATCTACACTTAGGTCTTAGTTTGGGTTTTGGGATTAAGGCCATATGATTTGATAGTGTTCTTTATAGATTCAATCATGACCGCAGCGTAGTAATTTAGCCACTCCAGGTAGAGATTCAACGCCTCCAGCCAGGGGTCAAGACAGAGGTCAGACTAGTGAAGGTGACATGACTTCTAGTAGGGGTGCTACAACTCAGTAGGGAAGAGGTCAGGGTAACACTCAAACTTGAGGTGGTCGAGAGGGTCAATGTTATAAATTTACAGGGAGGCTAGAGGCCAAGACTTATGTTGTTGTGATCACAGGTATAGTCTAGTTTACCATTGACCTGCATCTTTATTGTTTGATCCAGGGTCTACTTTTTTGTATGTGTTAACCTATTATGCTTCTGGATTGTATATAATGGCTGATAGCATATATGTGTCAATTTATGTTTCCATATAAGTGGGTGAGTCCTTAGTGGTGGATCGAGTGTATTGATCCAGTCTTAATTCTCTGGCGGGGTAAGATACTTGGGTAGACTTGATCATAATGGGTATAAAGTGTCTCTCCCGGCATCATAATGTTTTTTATTATTATGCTAAGATTGTGACCTTAGCCATGCGGGGTGTCCTGAGAGTAGGGTTGATGGGTGCTAGTTGTTCTTACAATGGTAAAGTTATCTCATTCATTCGAACCCGAAGAATAGTTGATAGAGGGTATTTGCCTTGTTTTTCCTTTATTCAGGTTACTAGTGTTAAGCCATGTCCCATGGATTATGTAGCTATGGTTTGGGAGTTTTCAAATGTTTTTCCTACTTATCTTCCAAGTGTTCCTCTGAGACATTGATTTTTCTATTAAGTTCGGGCCTTACACGAAGCCGATCCCTATCTCTCGTTATCACATGGCTCAAATAGAGTTGAAGCTATTGAAAGATCAATTGTAGGACTGGTTGAGTTAGGGGTTCATTTGCCATAAAATGTCTCTATAGGGTTCTCCTATTTCGTTCATGAGGAAGAAGGATGTAACCATGATAATTTGTATTGATTAACAATAGTTGAACAAAGTGACTATGAAAATAAGTATCCTCTTCCTCGTATTGATGACTTATTTGATTACTTTGATGAAACATCTTTGTTTACTAAGATTGATTTCAGGTCCACCTATCTTCAGCTGATGATTAAGGGGTCCTATATCCCTAAAAGAGCTTTCAGGACTCGTTATGGACACTATGAGTTTTGATTTGCCTAACACCCATTCAGTCTTCATGGAGTTGATGAATGGAGTGTTTTGAAATTATTTGGATTCCGTTGAGATAGTGTTCATTGATGATATCTTAGTGTACTCAAGACTGAGGAGGACCCTGATTGGCATTTGAGGATTATTCTCCAGAGATTCAGAAAAGAGAAATTTCATGCCAAGTTCTCAAAGTGCGAGATTTGGCTTGATTTTATTGAATTTCTGGGAGACGTGGTATCCATGGAGGGTATTGACTTTATCCAGCCAAAATTGACGTATTTAGAGGTTGAACCAGACCTATTTAATTTATCGAGATTCATAGTTCTGTAGGGCTAGTAGATTATTACAGGTTGTTAAATCTGAGTGTCTCAAGAAAGTAAAGTGTGAGCTTCCAATTGTCTGATGAGTGTGAGGAGAGCTTTCAAAATCTCAATACCTTGTAGACTTTGTCACCTGTGCTGACTTTAACCAAGTAAGGTGTGGACTTTACCATTTATTGTGATGCTTCTATAGTTGGGTTAGCTAGTGTTCTTATGTAGAAAGGGAGGGCTATCATCTATGCTTCTATAGTTGGGGTAGGTAGTGTTCTTATGTAGAAAGGGAAGGCTATCATCTACACTTCTAGATTGTTGAAAACTCATGAGAAGAACTATCCTACTCATGATATAGGGTTGGAAACAATATCGTTTGTTCTTAAGCTATGGATGCATTATATATATGGGGTACATTTTGAGGTCTTCATGGATCATTAAAGTCTTTAGTACATATTCGGTCAGGTGGATTTGAACTTGAGGCATCATAGACGACTCGAGTTTCTAAAGGACAATGATATCACCATATTGTATTATCTAGGGAAGACCAGTGTGGTGGCCTTTGGTTTGAGAATGAAAACTTCTAGTATTGGGAGTCTTGCTGCTATCATTTTAAAGGAGAGACCGTTGGCTAGCCATGTTAATATATTAACGTGCAGTCTTGTTCGGTGGCAGATTTATGAGAAGAATGGTGGCTTGATTGCTTTTATAGAGTCACATTCTTCCTTAGTTAAGAAGATCCGTCAGTACTAGTTTGAAGATAAGAATTTGTGTTTCATTTGAGACAAATTGTTTTGATGGGTAGCCAAGGAGGTTTTCCTTGATTCTTATGGGTCTTGAGGATCAGAGGCAGGATTTGTGTGCCAATTGGTGGGCGAGTTGTTAGAGTGATTCTTGAGGAGGCCCATTATTCACAATATTTAATTCATCTAGGAGTGGCAAAGAAATATCTACTAGTGGTATGGCATGAAGAGGGATATAGCATACTTTGTGTCTAGATTCTTGTCTTGCCAACAAGTCAAGTGTGATAACTAGCAGGACAAGGGTGTATCTCAGAGGATGCCTATTCCTACTTGAAATTGGGAGTAGAACATTATGGACTTTATTGTGGGTTTGCCTATGGTTGTTTATAGGCTGACCAAGTCCACCCATTTCATCTCGGTTTTGGTGAAGTATACGGTGGAGAAATAAGCCCAACTTTATATCTGTTAGGTTGTTCAACTTCATGGGGTGCCTATTTCTATTATCTCTGATCGAGGAGAATTGTTTACTTTTCACTTTTAGAAGGCTTTGCCGCATTGTTTGAGTACTTTGGTAGATATGTGTACAACCTTCCACCCTTCGATAGATGGTCAGTCCAAGCAGATGATTTAGGTATTGTAGGATATGCTCTGAGCTTGTGTGATTGCCTTTGGTGCTAGAAGGGATCAATATTTTCCCTTAGCAAAGTTTGCCAACAACAACAATTATCATTCCAGTATTCAGAAGTCCCCATTTGAGGGGTTGTATGGTAAACAATGTAGATCTCTGATTTGTTAAATCGATTTGGCAGAGATGGACTATTTATGTAACACCTTGTAATCTAGTAGACTAAACTAGGGCTAATTGTATGGGGGTAACAATACATGGAAGAGGGTGAGAGCCTATGGTACCTAGGAAATTGTTGGTGAGGGGCTGTGTGGTCGCCAAAGTGACTTGGCTATCCAGCAAGTGCACCCACAGTGGCCTAGTAGACTGTCCCCATGACCCAAGGTACTGGAAAATTGGGCGATCCAGGTCGGGGCTCGCCGTTGAGGTTGGCGCATCGCAAAGAGGGTCTCCTCCATATGTTGATGGTATGTTTCATTAATTTAAAGAGAAGTTGGGACGATCACTTGCCATTGATAGAGTTCACTTATAAAAATAGCTACCATTCTAGTATTGGTATGGCCCCTTTTGAAAATATTTATGGTTGGAGGTGTAGATCTCCTATAGGGTAGTTTGAAGTGGATGAAGTTGCCTTGATAGGACTCGAATTAGTTCATGAGGCTATGGAGAAAGTTTGGCTTATTAAAGAAAGTTTGAGAACAACCCAAAGCCGATAAAAGTCTTATGCCGATGTTAGTAAAAGAAACCTTCACTTTAAGGTTAGTGATTGGGTCTATTTGAAAATCTCACCAATGAAAGGCGTGATGATATTTGAGAAGAAAGGGAAACTGAGTCACTGATACATAGGCCCGTATAAAAAATTGTGAGACGTGTTGGTAAGGTTGCTTATGATCTTTATTTTACAAATGACTTGGAAACGGTGCATCCGACGCTCCATGTCTCTATGCTTAAATAGTGTGTCGGAGATCCCACATCCATAGTTCCCCTAGAAGGCTTGGGAGTTGATTAAAGTCTCTCTTAGGAGGAGGTACCGGTTGAAATTCTAGACCACCAAGTTAAGAAGTTGACAAACAAAGAAGTTGCCTCTGTGATGGTTTTCTGGAGGAACCACTTAGTTAAGGGTGCCACCTGGGAGGCCGAGGTTGTCACGACCCAGACCATCGTGAGTGGCACCTACACTAACCCTCCAGTGGAAGAACCATTAATACTAATAAGCTAACCAAAGAACTGCACAACTTAATCAAAACTAAGGCATTTAATGTTACAGAAGCATGTTTAAATGCTAAGAAAGATATTGGGAGTTCCTGATGAGTCCACAAATTAGACTCATTCAGGGCTATATTTTAATAGATATTATGTCCTCAAATGCTTATTTTATCTCAATATCTGATGAAAACCCTTAAGTTTCAGGTATTTGAAGTTTGAAGGAAAGCATGGACACTACTTTGCAAAAAGGAACAGAAAGGCTGGAAAGAACAAGAAAATGAAGGCCTGAGGATCGCCGAGTCCACTTGGCGAATCGCCGAAGGGTCTCACTTCGCCTTTTGTTCTAGTGTGCTGAGCCCTGAAGGAAAGGATCAAGTTAGTGGAAAAAGGTAGCAGTCGGCGCATCGCCGAGATGGTCCGCGAAGCAGTACTATGTCCCCCAATGACCCAGAGAACGAGGATGCCGAAGGATGGTGCAAGACAGCGATGAACTACACCAAAGGGCGAATCGCCGAGTTGACCGGCGATTCCGAATATAGTCGCCGAGTAATCCTCTGCAACACAGATTTTTTAAAACAGTAAATACTCGTTGAGAGTTATATCTTAGTATGAGATTTTAGTATCATATTTTTTTTAATCAAATTTTGGATTTAGTACTATTTTATTTTTACCCACAAGTTTGTAAGGGTTTGAAGATTTGAAGAAGAAAAAGGTTTCAGCTCTTTCAATTTGGATGTGGGTCTCTTTGATTCTTCTTTCTTTGCTCATATCAAGACTTATTTCTCTATACCCATTTGATTTCAACATCATTGAAGGTATAAATTTATATCTCTTGATGTGTGGCTAAAAATCCCCATTCTTCGGGTGTGATTTAGCAAATATGTGTAGATATTATTGTTGGGTCTTGCCTGCTGATAGGTTAGATGTATTGTAATGGTGATTTCACCTAGTGGTTGTCGTTTAATTTAATGGGTTAGTAGTTGCAAATACAAAGCCACCCATGTGTTTTCGGTTTGCCCGAGAGGGAGGTCGCGAAACCAAGACCACTAGACTGATGGCCTAAGGAGTGGGTCGACATGAGGTTCAGCTCAAGAGGGTGATCCTTAGTCCCATATCCTAACATCCAGCTCGAGAGAGTGAGTGGGGTAACGTGTAGGATGGTCTTCATGCGGCAAATGGGTGTCCGAGAGGAACACATTTGTAACGGGGTAAGTTGCCCGAGAGGCAACTTATTTCCATCTAAAGCTTAGCCTAGTCACTATTATCTTGCAAATTTCCTATCGAAAGCACGTACATAACTATTTATCTCAACTTGTATTGTGGTCACGCCCCAAGAACTCTTCGTCACACTTGATTTCCTTGTTATTTTTGTTGTGTTTACTTACTAGTGACAAAACCCCCATCGATATTTGACACTTTTGTGTCCCCCCTTTAATTTAAAATGTTTTTAATCATTAATGTATTTAGCTACGACTAGTTAGAACAAAATTGTATTATTCTATTAATTCTCCAAACCGCTCCCTTGGGACACGACCCCAACCCTTGGTTGGGTTACTATACTATCACACGATGGTAGACACTCGTACTGGAAGTTTTTGTCGTTGAATACGTGAGTAGAAATTCTAAACATCAGTTCCCATAAATTCCAAACAAAAGTCTAACAACCAAACAACTGCAAAATACTACCTAGAACCTGAAAGTCAATGTACCAAAACATCTAAAGTTCAACAAGCCTAAGAAAATGGTACAACCCCCAAACTAAACATAAGAAATCTAAAGAACTAGTCTAATACTGAAATGTGAACATAGACAGAAAAGAGAACTTTTGGCAGCCCGGAAGAACTTGCTCACCCTTGAATTCGATGACGATCACTGATCTTCTAAACGAGGTCTGGCAATAGCTGCTTGAAAATGCCCTGTACTCAAAAAAGAAAGAGCAAGTGCAGTATCAGTACACAACCATAATTTACTGGTAGGATCACGTGGCTATCCCAGTAAGTGCAACATACATAAGCAATTACAACATAATAATAACATGCATACACCGAACATATACAATATCAATATCAATACCATTTACGAACAACGTACAAATTCACAATCCACAAGCTATACACTTATGTCAAATTAAGGGTCCTCTCACAGAACCCACACCCAAACTGTTAGTGTACCGGTACGTTGTACTCGTTCCAAGTTAGTGTGTCGGATCGTGACACCTGTTCCAATACTTATACCGGTACGTAGCAATCGATCCCAGTTAGTGTGTCGGAACACAACACCTGATCCATTCAATAAGCCACAATCACAATCACAAGTACATTCTCATAATCACACCTTCAAGTCATGATTCATGGCATGCAATCATTCATCTGTCCTCATTTACAATTAGTGTGATTAATAGTGCAACATTCGCATAGATACAAGTATCATAATGACGCAAGAACAAACATATATCACACAACATGAAATCACAACTATCACCTACCTCAAACAAAGCTCCAATCCCCTAAGAAACTTGATTATTCCCTTTTGGGATTCTTTCCGCTTGTTCTTGGTCTACAAACAATCAATATAATGCTACGATCAATAAACAAGACTTAATTACCTACAATATAATCGATTTTATCAACCCTAGATCAAACTCATGATCCGAATATCCAAATTAGGGCTTTTCCCACCCTCCAAACAGTTCCAAAACCCTCCCTCAACAATAATTACCCACGAAACTTAGTTCTACGGATTGAAAAATGGACTCGGGGAGTGAAAACCTTACCTTTAGCCTAAAGAATTATGGATAATTGTCAAGAAAACACCTGGGACGAGTGATGGGTAAATTGGTATCCCGTCGTTACAATAGATACCAATTTACTCATCACTCATCCCAGAGTTACAAATTTAGGAAAAATAGGCTAAAGATGGAATGGAGTAGTACCTGAATCGACAATTAACTGGGGATACTTATTTTGCATATTTTTCTCGACTTCCCAAGTAGCTTCCTCGACTGGAGGATGCTTCTATTATACCTTAACATACATAATCTCTGTGGTCTTCAGCTTCCGAACATCACGATATAGAATTTCAATCAGTTCCTACTCATATTGAATGTCCTTGGCTAACAAAATTGAGTCCCATTTTATGATATAATCCCCATCACCATGATATCTCTTCAACATGGACACATTAAATGCCGGATGAACTCCAGATAGGTTAGGAGGTAAATTCAATCTATAATCCATTGGCCCTACACGTTCAAGAACCTCCAAGGGACCAATGTATCATGGACTTAGCTTGCCCTTCTTGCAAAATCTCATCACCCCTTTCATGGGTGATATCTTTAGAAGAACATTCTTACTCGTCTGAAATGACATGTCTCTTACCTTATGGTTTACATACTTCTTCTGTCTACTTTGGGCTACTAAAAGCTTAGCTTGGATACTCCTTACCTTTTCTAAAGCATCCTTCACTAAATCAACACCCAAAGGTTGCACATCTCCAACCTCAAACCATCTTATGGGTAATCTACACCCCTCCCATAAAATGCCTGAAACTGTGCCATATTTATGCTAGAGTGATAAATATTATTATAGGAAAACTCACACAAAGGTAATAACGTATCCCAATGCCCTCCAAAATCAATCATACATGCCCTCAACATGTCTTCTAACACTTGAATGGTCCTCTCTGACTGTCGTCTGTCTGTGGATGGAAAGTTGTACTCAAATTGAGTTGTGTACCCAATTCATCATGTAACTTCCTCCAAAACTTGGAGGTAAACTGCGTACCACGATCTGAGATGATAGAAAGGGGCACCCCATGCAACCTTCCTATCTCTTTCACATATACCTTAGCCAATTGTTCAGCATTATAATCTATCTTACTTGAATAAAATTGGCTGACTTAGTCAATCTGTCAACCACTACCCAAATAGAATCAAAATTTCCCAAAATCTTAGGAAGACCAACCACAAAATCTATGGCTTTCCTTTCCCACTTCCATTACGGAATTGGAATTCTCTGAAGCATACCTGCAGGCCTTTGATGTTCATACTATATTTGTTGGCAATTCGAACACTTAGCCACAAACTCCGCTATATCTTTCTTCATGCCAGGCCACCAATAAATTTGCTTCAAATCTCAGTACATCATGGTCACACGCGGATGAATTGAATATCGCAAACCACAGGATTTTGTCAACAATTTCTAAATCAAGTCATCAACTCGAGGAGCACAAATCCTTCCCTTAAAACTGAGAACCCTTCCGCATGAATAGTGGCCTCTTGTGCCTTACCAATCGTAGTTCTCTTCTTACGCTCGGTCAATTTTTCATCCTCAAACTGCTTCGGCCTTGATCTCTTCAATGAATGTGGCCCTAACGTCAATGCTAGCTAACACCCCACCTTTTTATGAGATGCCTTACTGCATGAATTCAAACTCCAAGGTTTGGATTTCTTTTGCTAAAGGTCTCTTGGATACACTCAAGCAAGCTTGACTGCCCATACTCACCTCTTTACGACTCAAAGCTTCTACCACTACATTAGCCTTACCCGTATGTTATTGGAGTGAGGGGTGAAAAACTGGCATGTTGGGCCATTTGGCGAGCTAAGTTGAGCTCACCGAGTGGTTTGGCGGTTCGCCAAACACCCCCTAGATCGACCTTTAATTCCTTAAAATGTTGAGTTGTGTTCTGTATCTTTCGGCGAAATGCCTGAGCTCGCCAAATTCACTCGGCGACTCACCGAAAGTCCTTCCTGATCGCCCTTCTACGCCCCTAAAACCCTAAAATACACTATAACTTTTGGTCAGCGATTAGTGTTGGCGATTTGCCGAATGGCCCTGAACATCGTCGACCAACTCTGAATCTGTTAAATTTTTGTGTCGGTACTTTCGGTGACCCCGATCTGGCTGGCCAATGTGATTCGTCGACTCACCGAATGTTTAAGCAAGTTTTCGTGCAACTCATTTTATGCAATATTTTCTTGGGAATTTTTCTTAGTGTTTCTTCATTGTTTTCGAGAAATGGCTAGAACAATTATGAATGGTGGAGACATGTCGACCCGAAAGGAAGAACAAGGAGTAACTATAAATGAGGAAGAAGTTGCTTCCAAGACTAAGGCTTCAAAGCTACCTCCAAAGGGAGGCAAAGGAAAGTGGAAGGCACCCATGGCTGAGACACTGGAGTACAACTCCGGCAGTGAAGGGGAATCCTATTATTCTCAGGCTTCTTTCTCTGAGCCTGAGGACCATCAATTTTTGCAAGCCCGGAGAGCAAAACTTAGCTTCAAGGCGATGCATGATCCATCTAGGATCCTGGTAGCTCAGACTTCTCCTCCTTCTCCAGCTCTAGAGTAAATTCTGGTCCCAGAGCCACCAGTATAGGATCTTCCTCCCCGGTCACTCAATCTGTTAAAGGTCGAGGGATTGAGGACAATCTTAGAAGAGAAGATATTGTCCACAGATGGTGTAGTGGACATGTATATAGCAGTGTGGGTCCCCCTCTCGTTCCATATATTTGAGGTCTTCACCAAGCCACGTGGCCCATACATTCCTACCTGGGTCTTGGAGTTCAACTCAGCTTACGGTGATTTGGTACCTCAGATGAAGAAAAATCTAGTTCCTTCAAGCCGATGTACTTTGTGATGGTACGAGGGAAGAAAGTTAGATGCCACAGTGATGATCTAAATGTATTATTCGACCGTGCCTCCAACTTTATACATAATTACCAGACTATCATCACGACAAATACTCTGGAGGATTTAAATGGTTTGTTGGCCCCCCCTGATTTTCTAACATCACCCTGAGGTGGATTGAGGCCAGAGCACCGATAGAGAACAAGGACTTCAATGTAGCTGCTACTTACTGGTTTGGGTTCATTAGCAGTACCATAATGTCGTCACAGAATGAGTCTATTCTTCACCACCCAAAGGCGGCCTGTTTCGGGTCTAACATAGCTAGGAAGCGGCTAAATATAGGACTGACTATCAAGCAGGAGATGGCCATGAGGGAAAAGCATATACAAACGTCGCTTCTATTCTTGGTGTTGATCACCGAGCTGTGCAGATGGGCCTGAGTTCCACGAGATGAGAAGAGGGTATGTGAGAATAAGCTTTCGCATAAATCACCATTGCATTATAGTCATAACTACATTACTGTCTTTTATACAAAAAAATGATGACTAGGCCAACAAATTCAAGATACAACATTAGATTGAAGAAACCCTTCACATTCTATCATCATCATTAATGAGTGTTAATAAGAATATACTGTAAATCATAACACAGTTACATTCTAAAGATGATCATAATACTTTCATTGAATTCACATACATATACGTCACATGATAATCATACATTCACCTTCATACTTTGCCTTTCAAGGGCATGTATCACATTCACCCACAAACCTTAAAATACTACAATTAGGCCTGAGTAATAACATAATTTCAATCATCTAAGTCAATATAAACATAAACAATTCAACATACTTCTTTGATCAACATACTTCTTTGATCAATCAATTCCCAATCACAATTCACAACTTAAGAATTTTGGGGAAAACATGGGCTCTAAGAATAAATCACCTTAATTCATCTTTAAATCCACAATTCATTCATAATTCAATGCAATAAAGCCTTTGAAAATTGTTTGGAATCAAACCCATGCAAAGATTGAAAACTAGGGTTTTTTGGAGAAACATTGGAGACTTGAAATCAACTTTGAAATTGGATCCTTGAAAGAACTAAGTCAAGGAAGACTACCATACCATTTAGAGAAGAAATCCACAAAACTTGACTGTAAATGGTGAGGTCTTGACCTTGAGAGCTTGACTCCTTCACCTCCAATGGAGGTTCTAGAGAGAGAACTTTTAAGAGGAGAGGTGGATTATAATTTGGGTTTTGAAATAATGAATTGGAATTCAGAGTTTAATACTTTTAATACTCTTAAAATATCATAATTAACCCAAAATAACCGTCCCTCAACTTAACGAATTATAAAAACAATTTACCAAACCACCTTCCCCTTAGTCGAACCAAAACCAGCTTTTCCAGGTGTGGTCCACGGACCCTATCCACAGACCGTCCTGCATGGGCGTGGTTCATGGCTGGGGGTTGAATTCGAGGGACTAGACCCACGGAACAGGTCCACGAGTTGTGGTTGGACCTACGGGGTATGGCCCCCCTCTGTAGGTCACCACATTTTTGGCATCATTCAAGTTTCCTTGAGGTCACCCCTCAAGACTAGTAGCCCATCATGCATGCAACATCATAAACAATGCACAAAACTAGGAGGAAAATCAACTCCACATCAATAAGCTCAATGCAACACAAGAAAGTAGGAACTACATCTACAAACTCATTATGCATCATAACTTCAATATTTCTCATTTCATTGGAGGAATTACCTTCTCCAATTCATATCATGCTCATTATAACATCATTACGCACATTATGCAATTTCTCTTAAAAGCACATTTATGCATGTTCAACAATTCACCTCATGAAGTATATAGACAACTCATACTAAATGCACATCAACATGAGGAACATAATTCATAAAAAAAACTCATTTTATCATATAAACATAAATTCATCAAGAACATGCATAACATAAGGAGATCATGGAAACACATAATCAAACATGACTCCAAAACATGAAACAAGCTACGAGGACTCTTGGTCTCAAGTTTGAATAAGAATAGAAGGAAGATAATGAGGATATCGGGACTTCTCATTGGCCCTTGGCCTACGCCAACTAGCACCCTCAACTATAACTCTTACTATTCAACATACTTTCCCCACTTAGGAGTAAACCCAACTAAGGCTAATCATGAGCATAACATAGGAACCTTAACAAGACATTCACACTTATAAGAAACAATCAACATACCGATTCTTTAAAACAAGGAAGGTCCTCATTTAGCAACTCTTGCTCAGAAACAACCTTACCAAAACAACTCAAGGTCTCATATGAGTCTACCACACCGGGTCTAAACATCTCAAACTCACTACATCTCTTAAGCGGAGATTATCAAGCAAGCCTAACTTATGAACATCAAGGACACTCAATGACCTTACCATCTAAGCACATTATCCCCCCACTTGGGGTAAGCCTATACTAGCTCTTCTTTTCATTCTAAGGTCGGAGTAAAACATTACTAAACCTTCACACTCATCACACAAGATGATTCTAAACCAAGGTGAATTACACTTCTACTCCTCTTAAAGAACTTTACACACTCAACACCCACCTAGGCATTCCTAAAACACCACATTTCATCAACTCTTACAACATACCTCAAAACTCAGCATGACTAAGCTAGGTTCTACCATCAACTAGACATAACCATAAGGAACTCATTCATACCAAAGACAATATCACAATCTATCACCTCAAATCTAACAAGTCACATAGCCATAAAGGGCATCACAAACAACCTTTCTCCCTCACTCCTTCTAGCATAAGCCCTTCAAGTGGTTATATCCCAAAGACCATCGGATAAAGAATATGATAGAGACATTATATAGTTAAACTATATGACACGACTTGAAGAATGAAGAAGTGAGAATTTCCTAGCATCTAATAGTCTCTTATTCATAAATGTGGCGTGCTTAACACTATGAAGAAGACTCTTCTAGACGTGGTTTGAGACGTCCGAAGACCATTCAAAAATCTTGTGCTCTGATACCATGTTTGTCACGACCCAAGCCTACACCCCGAAAGTGACACGGCGTATAAGACTCTGAAAAGTCACATACAAGCCTCATAACATTCATAACATTCGATATAAGGAAAATGGCACAAAATTAAAACTTTAAATTTATAATCGAAGTCATTTTTCATAAAATCAAGCGCAAGACTTTCTATATTATGTCTCAAACCATATAATACTTTGAATACAACTTTGGGACAAAGCCCATACAATAGCTCTAACATAAATAAAAGGCATAAGGGAACAAGTAGGTTTGTCCTCGAATTATGAGGACTTACCATATCTTCAACTCCATGCTCCTTAGGAACCTATCTTCCAAGTATAGGACATCGCATCTCCAAACCGTAAATTTTTCTTAGAAAATGAAGAAATATGGGTTAGCACATAAAGTACTACTAAGTATGATAGTCATGCAAAAACCATGCATAAAACATATATTTTCTTTGGAAATCATGCTTTATGGCAATTTGAGAAAACTTCATGAATATGAGTATAAAAGGCATAATATACACACATAACCGACATACAAGTCATTTCTTCACATTAGAACATAATCAACCATATAACCCATTTCATCACATTAGAACATAATCACATAAAAGCCATTTCCTCACATTATCCTTTAACCATAAGTAACTCCAAGCTATACCTTGTGTAATCTATGAATAGAGTCCCATACCACCATCCACACTAGGTACCATATTAAGGCCACCAAAAGTGAACTTACAATTCATCTTTTTCATCCTTAGACAATACTCACACATAAGAGACATAAACATTTCATAAGTCATAACATCACATTAGGACCAACATCTAGGATAACCCTAAGTCATACTTGTGCAATGTAGGAATAGCATCACATACTACTACTCACACTAAGTACTCTTTTGGAGCCACCATAGACAAGGCATATTCATATTCAATAAGTCATGACAAAGAAATAACTCATAATACAATCCAAGTAAAGCATACATCATTACATTTAAGCATAAAGTCAACATTCTTTATTAGCTTCATTTATAGCACCTTCATTCATTAGATATTAGACCAACATTCTCATTATATCATCATAAGAGCCCATTCATTTCATTTAAAATTATAAAGGAATACACCATAACCTCTCTCAAGGCCTACTTGTGTAATGCATGGTTGACATCCCATACTATCACCCACACTAAGTAGTATATTCTTGAGAAGCCATAGTTCATTAACATTCTTTGTGGGGGTAAGAATTAACCGACATAGACCATGTGAGTAATTCATGGAATGCCGGTGTCACCCTCACCGGATCAGGGATTCCTACTTGCCTAAGGTAGGTCCGTTCATTTAGTTTAGGTGGATCCACTTGATATAAACCTATGTGACCACATAGTTATGGGATAAGGAAATTTCTACTAGATACCCCACCTCAACTAACGTATGTGCATCCAATTCAAGAGATTATTACTAGATACCCCACCTCAACTCACGTATGAGTATCCATCTCAATCAATATCGACTCGATGCTTAGCATTATTCCCCACGGAGTATTTGGCATTCATCACTTTAATTCATTATTATGGGATAAGAGATTGCTACTAGATACCCCGCCTCAACTAACGTATGAGTATCCATCTCAAACCCAACATTCATTCATTGGAAAGCTCATAGATTCAAAGATGAGAATATCCTTTCATCTAAGAATTCCCATATTATGAGAAAGTCCTTTCACAACATGTTACTCTCATTCATTAGTGTATAATTTAGAAGAGCATTTCAATCAACACATCATCATTAATATATTCATAGAAACTTCATTCATTCATTCTTCATTCATGAGTGTGTGTATGTGAGAATAATATTTCACATGTATCACCATTGTATTATAGTAATAACCACATTACTTTCATTTATACAAGAAAAGGATGCCTACGCCTACAAATTCAAGATACAACATTGCATTAAAGAAACCCTTCACATTTTATCATCATCGTTCATGAGTGTTAATGAGAATATAATTTTAATCATAACACAATTACATTCTAAACATGATCATAATACTTTCATTGAATTCACATACATATACTTCACATCATGATCATACGTTCACCTTCATACTTTGCCTTTCAAGGCCATGTATCACATTCACCCACACACCTTAAAATACTAATATTAGGCATGAGTAATAATATAATTTCAATAATCTAAGTCAATATAAACATAAACAATTCAACATACTTCCATGATCAATCAATTACCAATCATAATTCAGAACTTAAGAATTTGGGGGGAAATGTGGGTTCTAAGAAGAAATCATCTTAATTAATCTTTAAATTCATAATTCAACGCAATATACCCTTTTAAAATCGTTTGGAATCGAACCCATGCCAAGATTGAAAACTAGGCTTTTTGGAGAAACATTGGACACTTGAAATCAACTTTGTAATTAGCTCCTTGAAAAAAACTAAGTCAAGGATGAATACTACCATACATTTTATAGAATAAATCTACAAAACTTGAGTGAAAATGGTGAGGTCTTCACCTTGAGAGCTTGAATCCTTCACCTCCAATGGAGGTTTCTAGAGAGAGAACTTTTGAGAAGATAGGTGGGTTCTAATTTGTGTTTTGAAATAAGGAATTGGAAAATAGAGTTTAATAATTTTAATACTCTTAAAATACCATAATAAACCCAAAATAACCGTCCCTCAACTTAACTAATTATAAAAACAATTTACCAAACCACCCTCCCCTTAGCTGAACCAAAAACCAGCTTTTACAGGTGTAATCCACAAACCCCATCCATGGACCGTTGATGGGTCCACAGACCATCTTGCATGGGCGTGGTTCCTGGCTGGGATTTTAATTTGAGGGACTTGACCCACATAATAGGTCCACGAGTCGTGGTTGGACCTACGGGGCTTAGTCCCCCCTCCGTAGGTCACCACATTTTTGGCAACATTCAAGTTTCCTTGGGGTCTTAGGGGTTTTGCTAAGCGTCCTCATTAAGGACCCTTAGGATGGTCCTTGGGGAGTTTTAGCTTGACGTTTAACCCCTAAACCCCCCAACCTAGCTCAGGTAAGCACTTTACAACTCATAACTCAAAACTAAACTCAAACACCCTATAGTTAGGCTCTAGTCTCAACTATTCATTTTACGGGTCGTTACACCTTTGTTTTGATACTTTTTCTACACTCTACATCATTTTTGTGATGCAGGTCTAAGTACCAGCTACCAACGGTGATCATTCGTGCCATATTTTCCAGCATGTGGATATGGGAGACAAGGGTGACCACTCGACTTCCTTTACCAGCATGTCTCCATCTATATGTATGTTAGCTAGTCTTTTTCCTTTGAGACGACTTGTTGTGGTCTACTTTTGAGACTTTTATTTATTCCTATTAGACTACTCCATACTCATGACTTTAACATCTAGGAGGGTTCCCTATGTATATAGTTGTTGGTTGGCTTCTGTTTCTATGTTTTCTTATTGTTAGTATTATTTTATGTTTAGTCCTATCTTGGCACTTATTACTTGTCATTAAGTGTTATGGGTTTGCTGACCAACTAGTGGTTTCTTGTAGGTGCCTTCATAACTTAGGCAGTGTCATGACCCGGGGTTACCCCCTAGAAGTAACATGGCGTAATTGACCCTGAAGGGGTCTCATACAAGACTCATAGCATACATGAACATTAAAGCATAGGAAAGTAATGCTGAATTGAAAACTTTTCTTACAATCGAAGTCTCTTACAAAATAAAAGAGTATCTATGACACTATGTCTCAAACCATCTATTATACTTAGAATAAAACTCTTGAAATACAAACCTCAGGTACACGGCCCTTACAACAAAAATCTAAAATATAATAGAAAGATAATAAAGGACATATGGTTGAGCACTCAAATACAATGAGGACTCGCCAATCTTCTTCTTCTTGATCTCCCATGAACCTAGCAACGAGGATAAAATCCAATATCTCCAAAGCCCTACACTTATAGAAAATGTAGAAAGAACGGGTTAGAACAAAAAGTACTAAGTATGAAAGCTATGCACAAAACCATTAAAACATGCATGAAAAAGGGCATTTCATTTGAAATCATGCTATATGCCATTTTTGAACATCATCTTTGAAATAGTGGGAGAATGCAACCAATAAGGCAACTCACATACACTTCATTATAACATGGGAGATATCATTATAATAACAAGCATAGTCTCCAACATCAATATAATACAAATCCCAATCTTCACAATACATAGCCTCCAATCATAAAAGAATACAAAGTCAAATACCAAGATCATCTCATCATTAAGTAATCATCACATAAGAAACCCCTAAGAAACACTTGTGCAATGTATGGTAACTAACATTCATTTTACAATGTACAACATAAGACAAAGTCACATTTTTATTCTATTTATAGTAAAGCCATTACCTTAATAACCCCTAAATAACACTTGTGCAATGTGTGGTTAGCATCCCATAATACTAACCCTACTAAGTACTCCTTTGAAGCTACCTTAGTCATGCCATTTATCTCTAGACCTCATTATAATCAATAGTCACAATTAAGAAAATAGTCATGTACATTACTTGAATTATAAGGAAAGTCACTAATATCAACCATCCATTCAATATACATGCATGCATTCAAATCTAATCAAGATGAAAGGGAACCATCCTATGACATCCTACTAAGTTTACTTGTGCAATGTGGAAGTGAAGTCCCATACCCCCACTCCTACTACGTAAACTCACCAAGAATTCATATTATAGTTCATGTCTCATTCATTAACTTCAGTATTATAGGGAAAAGTTGCCATAACCGACATAGACCATGTGAGCTACATGTAATCCGGTGTCTAAAACCCCAAGGTAGAACTAAATATATAGCTATAAGGTGGATCCACTAGCTAAAGATCTATGTGGGAACATAGGTTATGGAATAGGGAGATTTCTTCTAGAAACCCGCCCTTCCATTGGCGGAGGGGCTTTCATCTCATCAGTATCACTTTGATGATCCGCCCTATTGCATTGGCGGAGAGGCCTTTTCCTCATTGTCCATATCCACTCGATGCTAAGCATTATTTCCCAAATTATACATTAATAGTATTTAAATTGTATCTACATGTGTGAAGGAATATTTTATCCTTCATTCAATATAATTCATCAAAATAGCTCTTAGATTCATTAAGGGTGAGAATTTACTTTCAACCTTAGAATCATAATTAGTATGTGAGTATAACTTTCACACCAAGATCATGTGTTCTCATGAGAATGCACTTTCAATCAAGACAATAGGATCAACATAGTGATGTACATTTCATGCATAATAATGTGTAAAGGTGCATATGAAAACTATACTTTCAATTAACACCATTGATACATCATGATCATGTTTATGCATGTTGTGTGTATAATTGTCCTTGCAATGGCACAACAACAACAACATCATCATAGACACCTCCCTCTCAAAGTGTTCACAAGTATGTACATAATATCACAATCATGCATCACTCACTTATATTGCATTCAAGGATCATATACCATGTAAATCAACATATCTAACATTTATCATCATAACTATGAAGCATTATTAACAAAAAAAAGAGTATACTTAGAATAAAACTCTTGAAATACAAATCTTAGGGACATGGCCCTTACAACAAAAGTCTAAAACATAATAGAAGGACAATAAAGGACATATGGTTGAGCCCTCAAATACAATGAGGACTCACCAATCTTCTTCTTCTTGATCTCCTATGAACCTAGCCACAAGGATGAAATCTAATATCTCCAAAGCCTACACTTATAGAAAATATACAAAGAAGCGGTTAGCACAAAAAGTACTAACTATGGAAGCCATGCACAAAACCATTAAAACATGCATGAAAAGGGACATTTCATTTTAAATCATGCTATATGCCATTTTTTAACATCATCTTTGAAATAGTTGGAGAATGCAACCAATAAGGCAACTCACATACATTTCATTATAACATGAGAGATATCATTATAATAACAAGCATAGTCTCCAACATCAATAATACACATCCCAATCTTCACAATAAATACCCTCCAATCATAAAAGAATACAAAGCCAAATACCAAGATCATCTCATCATCAAGTAATCATCATATAAGCAACCCCTAATAAATACTTGTGCAATGTATGGTAACTAACATGCATTAGAATGTACAACACAAGCCAAAGTCACATTTTTACTCTTTTTATAGTAAAGCCATTACCTTAATAACCCCTTAAGAACGCTTGTTCAATGTGTGGTTAGCATCCCATAATACTAACAATTAAGGAAATAGTCATTCACTTCATTTCCAGACCTCATTATAATCAATAGTAACAATTAAGGAAATAGTCATGTACATTACTTGAATTATAAGGAAAGTCATTCATATCAACCATCGATTCTATATACATGCATACATTCAAACCTCATCAAAATGCAAAGGAACCATCCTATGATATCCTACTAAGTCTACTTGTGCAATGTGGAAGTGAAGTCCCATATCCCCACTCCTACTAAGTAAACTCACCAAGAAATCATAGTATAGTTCATGTCTCATTCATTAACTTCATTATTATAGGGAAAAGTTGCCATAACCGACATAGACCATATGAGCTACATGGAATCCGGTGTCTAAAACCTCACAGCAAAAAAAGGTGTCCTGCTTGCCTAAGGTAGAAGTAAATATACAGCTATAAGGTGTATGCACTAGCTAAAGACCTATATGGGCACATAGTTTATGGTATAGGGAGATTGCTTCTAGAAACCCATTCTATTGCATTGGCGGAGGGGATCCCATCTCATGAGTATCACTTTGATGACCCGCCTTATTGCATTGGCGGAGGGGCCTTTTCCTCATTGTCCATATCCACTCGATGCTAAGCATTATTTCCCAAATTATACATTAATAGTATTTAAATTATATCTACATGTGTGAAGGAATATTTTATCCTTCATTCAATATAATTCATCAAAATAGCTCTTAGATTCATTAAAGGTGAGAATGTACTTTCAACCTTAGAATCATAATTTGTATGTGAGTATAACTTTCACACCAAGATCATGTGTTCTCATGAGAATGCACTTTCAATCAACACCATAGGATCAACATGGTCATGTACATTTCATGCATAATAATGTGTAAAGGTGCATATGAGAACTATACTTTCCATTAACACCATTGATACATCATGATCATGTTTATGCATGGAGTGTGTGCGTATAATTGTCCTTACAATAACACAACAACAACAACATCATCATCATAGACACCTCCCTCTCAAAGTGTTCACCAGTATGTACATAATATCACAATCATTCATTACTCACTTATATTGCATTCAAGGATCATAGACCATGTAAATCAACACATCTAACATTTATCATAATAGACATGTATATAATCATCCAATGTGAAGACTAAATCATCATGGACGGCGTCTACCCACAAACATATACATAGGTTCTCACCATAGAACAACCCCATCTTCAGTTGCCTTCAGGAAGAGAGTAAAACGTCTATAAGGTTGCGCAAAC